>JAPFBL010000488.1:0-67500 GCA_026182355.1 Hermatobates lingyangjiaoensis | reverse complement strand
ATTCCTGTGTCTATCTGTGTGCTATCTTTTTTTAATTGGTATTATATATATATATATATATATATATATATATATATATATCAATGGTCAAACCACAATAAGAAATAGGTTTTTGACTCTGACGAAGACCACTTGTTACAGTTGAAAGATCTTAGTCTTGTTTTTCCATTTCATATTGTGGTTTGATCATATATATATATATATATATATATATATATATATATATATATATATATATTCTAGAAGCCCTGTGTATTAGAGAGCATAAACCCAACCTCAACAACCAGACAGCGAGTTTCAGTAGGATTTTAAAGCTCCACGCAGGAAACCAACAAAATATCAACCTGGAGTCAGTGACAGCCTCATAGTGTTGTAGTGAATTTTATCAACCGATGAATCGAACTGGAAAACCTGAAACTTTGGAACCTCCAAGATTTGTAACCTCCTTGTTGTCTTGATGTTTTCTATTCATTATGTTAGCTATGTAATAATTCGCGATTGTTTGTAATAAATATATATATATGTAAATAAATAGGATTATTAAAAAACTAATGTTTCTTCATCTTTTTTCTTTTCGTCGGAGTTATTTTCCATGCTTTACAACTCTTCAGGTGTACAGCAGTGATCATATAGGTGATTCTCGATACATTTTATCGAGAATCACCTATATGATCACTGCTGTACACCTGAAGAGTTGTAAAGCATGGAAAAAACTCCGACGAAAAGAAAAATAATTTACTATATATATATATATATATTATATATATATATATATATATATATATATATAAAAATCAAATAAATTCAAAACGAAGGAAACACACAGAAAGACACAGACATAACTCACACCTCCTGTTGACGACCATGGTCGAAATATCGATGTGAGTTATGTCTGTGTCTTTCTGTGTGTTTCCTTCGTTTTGAATTTACTTTATTTAAAAAAGTCCGCTGGACCGTTTCTTTTGATTATATATATATATATATATATATATTATATATATATATATATATATATATTATATATATATATATATATATATTATATATATATATATATTTAAATATATAATATAAATACATGTAAATGGATTATAAGTTAGAATTATTATATACATCCATTAATTATTGAGTTACATAAATCGTAATAAGCAATACAATATACGTTTACTTCTTTAAAGATGTATACATAGTATAATGTATGTTATGTATTGCAATGCTAGATATATTATATAGTGTTATATGTATACAAAGTAAGTGAAGTTATCAGCGGAATTAGAAAGAAGTTATATTTATGTATAGATTATTACGTGTGGGACTGATAATTACTGATGATTTAGGTACTTACGATGGACATAAGGGTGAGAATGTACTCCTTGAGATCATCTTGGTGGTACTCAGCCATCTTACGGTCAGCCGCTACCATCAACTCGATAAAGTACTCTTGAGATAAAGATCGCTTCTTCCTTGAGATGTGTTCACCTCCTTTAACTACGATCTTTTTGTTTTCGTCTAAAAAAGAAACAAAAAAAAATTATATTATTGTTCTAAGGTAGAACAATCAGTTATTATGTGGTTTAGATGTGGTTAGAGGTGGCTCCTAGGACATAACATATGAGCTGTTTATTTTGAAAGTGGCCTAATTCCATTTTCCAAAAAAATTTAGCTAGCTATTTAAATAATTACATTTTTACGTTATCTTTACCTTTTGCAGCAAATTCTACAAAATTTATTTAAAATTACTAAGAATTTTTATAACAAAAATTAGTTGATAAATAAAATGACAATATTTTTAAATTTTGTAAAACGCAAACCCTTAAATATCTCGATTTTAACATAAATGGAATTAGGCCACTTTCAAAATAAGCGGCTCATATATTTTTTTAATGTAAAAAAAAAAAAGAAAAGTAAAATGTATAATGTATCAGACAATGTTTGACCTAGTTATGTTACATGGGATCTTCCTTTTGCTCCGAAATATCATTCGTACCCAGTGTAACCGTTTCGCGATGTAAATATACTGTTGCGCGAGTAGTATCGAGTTGCCCGCCTCCGCGTGGTCCACCTTGGGCGTCGTCATGTGTACACAGGGCTGCCAGAAGAATTTTGCCAATAGTAACAATTCCAATTTCAAAAGGTAACAAATCACTTGAAAAAGTAACAAATTCACAAAATGACATATATATATATATATATATGAAATAAAGTTCATTCTAACTAATTTGAACTTATATTTATTTACTTACTGTTTAAAGTATCCGATAAAACGTGCGTTTCTTAACTTTTACAGTCTAGAAAGTAGTATCATCACCAGCAGCCTCTGTATTCTTAGTATATAAATTTTCTGTACGCATTAGCGTCAACAGCTCTTCAGAAGGTGTCCATTTAGTACAATCTACATCAGTCATTAGGCTTTTTGAGTATAGCAGAGCATTTATTGTATCAGTTTTTAATGAAGATCGATTTTTAGTTTTAATTACATTTAGGAGTGAAAAAATTAGGTACATTTAGGTACAGTAATACAGTTGCACGCACACACCGTTCGCTGCGCACTGCGCACAAAACAAAACCTTATTTATACTGATACAGAATATGATTAAACAGTATTTTAATAGTCATTACAGTAATATTGCAACATTTTATTACTAGTTCATGATTGGTTGTTCAAATAGTAACAACTTTTGGAAGCGTCGTAACAAAAGTAACAAATTTAAATTTTGCAAGTAAAAAGTAACAATTTGTTACCAAAAGTAACAACTCTGGCAGCCCTGTGTGAACATGGGACGGCTAAAGGGGGAATCGTAGAAAGACAACCTGACTTGATTTAAAAACGATATGACCTGAAATAGTGGCTTGGTGCATAAAAAAGGTCAACACAGGTTAGAGGTGGCTAGAGGTAGAGGTACTCTACATTTTAGAGTAAAAAAAATCTGGAGTGGCCTACACTCAACTTTACTATAAGAAAACATAATAAGAAACTCATTAACCACCAACTGATGTTTTGTGCTCTTTACATTTAATCAGTATGTGTCATTTGTTTAATTTGACTGTAATCGCTTTATTAGTTATTAGAATCGTGAACATGACATATGATAACAATGATTTATGATAATGACATTGATAATGATAACAATGACTTCTGAAACTCATCGGACTCGTAGGCTCTGCAGTCATACTGTTGTAACAACATATGACATACTGTTGGCATGCCATTGTTCTAACTCAATTTAACATCAGATTTTATGTTCATTAATGACCCTTATAATTGTAAATAGAGAAGTATTCGTCACTTCTATAGCTTTAGGTAAGATCTGATAGAAATCTTTGTCCATTCTGAGATGATTGATCGAATACAGATATAATGTGATCGAGGGTTTCTACCTCTTCTAGCCACAGAGTTTGAATTCTTTGTATGATGTCAAATACAGCTTCCATTCATAGTAATAAAGTAAATAATTTAAAAATAACAATACAGAATAAGAGAAAAAATTGAGATAGCATTGTTTAAGGCCAGAAATTACTAAGGCAAATTATGAAAAATAGGTATAACTAATAAACTAAACAAATGTTTTCGAAGATCTTAAAATACGTTTCTTGAATTATCTTATACAAATAATCATATTGATTCAATATTATTCAAAACTCAATAGGTGAAATTTTGCATTATGTACATGGTGTTAATTAAGTATTTTATTTTCCTGGTGAAGTGAAAATAAATATAAATTACACAGACTTATAGAAGAATTAGCAAAACAAGAATGGTTTAAAAATAATATAAATGATGTTAATAGCGTAGATAGTCTAAATAACAATTAATGCACTTGTAATATTGAAAAGAAAATTAATACAATATTTTCACTGACCTTATGATATTCAATACTTTCTGTATTCTTGCATTGTCATTTAGTCAACGTAAACTCATATTTAAAACATATATTAAACTAAATATTTCAATGAATGTACTCCTTTAAACACAGATATTAAACTAAATTTCTCAATAAGATCACATTTGAATTAATTTCAAACTGTTACAAATAACATAGACGTCGAATAGAAACGCAATTAAAAATTAAAATGAGGTGAAAAAATGAGAGACAATGATTGGTCGAAATAATCATACGATAGAAAAGACATGCGCATTATGTACTGTTGGCGGGAAATGAAGGACTTCATTCTGCGTGAATAATTACTTATATACTAAATAGAGACCTATGATTCTTAAGTTGTATTGAATTCAACAATTTTAAAAATTTCTTTTCACCCGGTTTATACTTTGATAAGAGGAGCTTTGTTTTACTGGCATTATTTAATTTTATGGATTCCGTATTATAAAGTTTTCGTTTTATTTGTACCAAATCGTATAACATTGCAACAAATCTGGAGTAGCCTGCACTTAAGTTTGCTATAAGTAAAAAAAATACCGAACTAATTTACAACATAATGATTTTTGCCTCCTAAATGGTATTCACATGCAATCATAGATCAAGATTTTTACATTTTTCTGAAAAAATACATTTTGTTTTAAAAATTTGACCATTTCTTTCGTTTACTTCTTCTTTAATGAAGTCATGAATATGCACTTTAAATCGCTGTCTTAAGGTCCTATCTCATTATCCAATATAGTGGTGTCTAAAATCATTGCATCTTATTCTCTAAAGCACATTTTAATTTATTAAAATCACTATTTAAAAGAAACTGGAGTGGCCTGCACTCAACTTTATTATAAGTAAACTTAATATCAATGTTCTTGGGTATATTACTCAAAGATCATAAGATTCATAAACACAAAAAAATCAACAACCAGTAGCTTTTCACACCAAACATAATATAAGTAACTTTTTCCTTAGTGCTATATTCGGTTATAACGTTACTGTAAATATATATTGAGAAAAAATATATCAGTGATTAGCCAGTTTTGCATACTCAAATCAAATTCAAAGTCGGCTTTTCAATATAATTTAGAAGTTGTGTAAATGGAAACATCAGAAATTATATGTTTGATTGGCATTCATTTTTTACATATAATTTTATTCTTCTTACATTTCACATTATGTCATTAAATCATTTCAAATTTTCAAATGGATTACAACATTTCTCAAAAACAATAGGAAACACAGACGAACAAACTCTTAATTTGATAAATATAGGTAATAAATTTAAATAATCTATTGTTAAGTATTTTTAATCGTTTTCGCTATAACTAATTTAGTGTATGAGGTTTAAAATAACATAAATTAACTAAAAATAAATCTATTCAATGCTTTATTATATTTATTAAATGTTTAGTCGTAATTATTTAGGAACTAATTAATTATTTTGATATATTTTTATGAAAATAATTACAGAGAAACAACACACATGAAAGTCACTTTTCATCGTAGCAAATTACATCTTTATACGAAACAGTCGAAATATAAGAGTAAGTTTTTGTGAAATCTTTTATGTGTATTGTTTCTGCTGGTTTAGTTTATCTAGTTTGTGAAATCGTTTTAATTACTAATTATGAAAGTAATAATATTTAGCATTAAACTAATTAGGAAATCATTAAGTTTACAAAAATAAGTTAAAAAGGAATTTGTACTTACTATTTGAAGTATTATTAAAAGAATTAACTAGTGAACACAGGTTAAAACAGTTTGAAAGGTTCTAGGAAGGACGCGGAGGACTAAACAAGCAGTGTAATGCCGCCTTTTTAGAATGACTTAGCTCTACCGGTACACCAATCAAATGCCATCTAAATTATCTCATTTTAAAATAGTTCCCTTCTATCAGTATTTCTTTTATAAATAATAATCAAACATACAAAGAAAAGAAATTAAACTATTTCTTTAAAAACAGCAAATATATTATCAATATAAATTAAATTAATTAGTCGTAATATAAATTAATAAAAGTAATTTCTAAACCTATTTCTTTTAAAAGTTGTCTGAACTATTAAATGAATATACGGAACAAAACGGACTGATTGAGATTTATAAACCATCAATCGTGTCCATACATTTCCAAAAAATTTCTATGAAATTTTGATGACACTACTAAAAAATCTGGAGTGGCCTACACACTTACTATAAGTAAACTTAATATCAAACTTCTTGAGTATATAATATATAATGTATCATTTAAGCATAATATAATCGTCTAAATGGGAGATGTTTATTAGTCTTTCATTCCTGAGGTAGTACAGATAGTGATTGATAGACTTCTCAATATATAAGTTTATTTTTGTGTATCACACCATTATTTTAATTTTTCCATTATAAACAACAATTTTATCTCAGTGGATTCACTCAAAAAATTTCTAAGTCAATGTAAACATTGTAAAAAAATATAAAAAATTAGACAAGTATAGCAGGTGAACTCTTAGTCTAGGATAAACAAACAGTTTTTATAGCGTTATTGCTCTTTCCCGTAATTGAAACTTCATGATTTTTTTTTTTATGAATTGCTAATTTTTCGTTAACTTGAAATATCTTAATTTGAATGAGCTAAAGGTCAATAGGTCAGTAATTCGTAAGAATTATTAATAAATATTATCAATTTCAATATACTTGTACCAATAAAGAAACAAACAGTTTTAACTTAAAATATCTTTATTTGAATCACCTAAAGGTCAATAGGTCAACAATTCGGAAGAATTAATATTAAATTTATCATTTTATATGTAGTTGAACTAATAAACGAACAAACTGTTTTAACTTGAAATAGCTTAATTTGAATAACCTAAAGGTCAATAGGTCAATGATTCTTCAAATTGTTATGAATTATTGTCATTTTAAAATATACTTGAGTAAATAAAGAAACAAACTGTTATAACTTGAAATATCTTATTTTGAATGACCCAAAGGTCAATAGGTCAATAATTCTTAAGAATTATTACTAAATATTATCATTTTAAATATACTCTAACCAATAAAGAAACAAACAGTTTTAACTTGAAATAGCTTAATTTCAATGACCCAAAGGTCAATAGGTCAATAATTCGTAAGAATTATTACTAAATATTATCATTTTAAATATACTCTAACCAATAAAGAAACAAACAGTTTTAACTTGAAATAGCTTAATTTGAATGACCCAAAGGTCAATAAGTTAATGATTCTTCAAACAAATATTATCATTTTTAATATACACTAACCAATAAAGAAACAAACAGTTTTAACTTGAAATATCTTATTTTGAATGACCTAAAGGTCAATAGGTCAGTAATTCGTAAGAATTATTAATAAATATTATCAATTTCAATATACTTGTACCAATAAAGAAACAAACAGTTTTAACTTAAAATATCTTTATTTGAATCACCTAAAGGTCAACAATTCGGAAGAATTAATATTAAATTTATCATTTTATATGTAGTTGAACCAATAAACGAACAAACTGTTTTAACTTGAAATAGCTTAATTTCAATGACCCAAAGGTCAATAGGTCAATCGTTCTTAAAATAATTATTGTTATTATCATTTATAATGTTTATGAACCAATAATGAAACAAACAGTTTTAACTTTAAATAGCTTAATTTCAATGACCCAAAGGTCAATAGGTCAATAATTCTTAAAATAGTTATTGTTATTATCATTTATAATGTTCTTGAACCAATAAAGAAACAAACAGGTTTAACTTGAAATAGCTTGATTTCAATGACGCAAAAGTCAATAGGTCAATAATTCTTAAAATAGTTATTGTTATTATCATTTATAATGTTCTTGAACCAATAAAGAAACAGTTTTAACTTGAAATAGCTTAATTTCAATGACCCAAAGGTCAATAGGTCAATCATTCTTAAAATAGTTATTGTTATTAACATTTATAATGTTTATGAACCAATAAAGAAACAAACAGTTTTAACTTGAAATAGCTTAATTTGAATGACCCAAAGGTCAATAGGTCAATAATTCTTAAAATAGTTATTGTTACTATCATTTATAATGTTTATGAACCAATAAAGAAACAATCAGTTTTTAACTTGAAATATCTTAATTTGAATGACCTAAAGGTCAATAGGTCAATCGTTCTTAAAATAGTTATTGTTATTATCATTTATAATGTTCTTTGAACCAATAAAGAAACAATCAGTTTTAACTTGAAATATCTTAATTTGAATGACCTAAAGGTCAATAGGTCAATAATTCGTAAGAATTATTACTAAATATTATCATTTTAAATATATTTGAACCAATAAAGAAACAATCAGTTTTTAACTTGAAATAGCTTAATTTCAATGACCCAAAGGTCAATAGGTCAATAATTCTTAAAATAGTTATTGTTATTATCATTTATAATGTTTATGAACCAATAAAGAAACAATCAGTTTTTAACTTGAAATAGCTTAATTTGAATGACCCAAAGGTCAATTGGTCAATAATTCTTAAAATAGTTATTGTTATTATCATTTATAATGTTTGTGAACCAATAAAGAAACAATCAGTTCTTAACTTGAAATATCTTAATATTGAATGACCTAAAGGTCAATAGGTCAATAATTCGTAAGAATTATTAATAAATATTATCATTTTTTATATAGTCTAACCAATAAAGAAACAATCAGTTTTTAACTTGAAATATCTTAATATGAATGACCTAAAAGGTCAATAGGTATAGTTAGTAAGAAGTTATTATATAAATTGAAATATACGTTGGAATCAATGAAGAAAGGAAATAATTTTTTTTAAGTTTGTTAAGAAGAAAAAGGCTAGGGAGAGAGAGAGAGAGAGAGAGAGAGAGAGAGAGAGAGAGAGGATAATTAATGGCGTTAAAGTGAATGAATGATAAGGAAGCAATCAATTTTATCTTTTAACTACTCGTCCCCCTAAACTGCCCCCCCCCCCCCCCCAGCCACCCCCCCAGCCCCCCTCCCCTTAAATAGGATCAATATAGAAAGATAGGGAACTCCTTGAAATCTTTTTGAAAGCCACTTTGGGTTTGGCTTTAGAGAGAGTGAGAGAGAGAGAGAGTGGGTGAGAGAGAGTGAGAGCGGCGATTCTGAAAGCATGCACTGCAGGGAGTCAATGTCTCCTCTCCACCAGTGCTATTATAATGGACTAAGGCAAAACAAGCTAACACTAACTGCTCCAGCCCCGCCAGTCTGGCTAGGCTAACTAACTACATTATAACGATCTATTCAACTGGGGAGTGTCTTGCCTTGTCTTGTCCTGTGCTTTATTAATCAATTACCTTGTCATAATAAAGGGACTTGCTTTACAATGTCTACAAATGAAACAGGTTTTTGCCTTGTTGTCAGCTATTATATATGATTAAGGTGTTATTAGTATTTCTTATCAGTTAGAGATCGTATCTAGCTACAACTTTAAGAGGTGTTCTGCTGTTGTTGTTTGCCAGCCAAGAACAACAACAACAGTAGAAATATTGAAGTGAGTTATGTGGTTTTTACTTGTACTTTTCTTGTGATCGTGTGATATATATATATATATATATATTGTTAAATAACGTCCCATATTTGGCTTCTATCTGTTTCTTAAACAATTTCTCCAACCCGAAATGGACAAATACAGTTCAATGTACATAAAGAGACATAGAGAAATTAAAAACACACACATACAGTCTCTAATTTTCGGTTGAACCGTCTTCAGGAGAGATAAAGAAGAGAAACCAAGCACACTGGTACAGAGTCAGTTGGAGACCAACCGCCTAACCATCCAACCGTATCTGTACCAGTGCGCTTGGTTTCCCTTCTTTATCTCTCCTGAAGACGGTTCAAACCGAAAATTAGAGACTGTAAGTTTGTGTTTTTAATTTCTCTATCTATCTTTATGTACCTTGAACTATATACATAATATATATATAATCAAACCACAATAAGAAATGGGAAAACAAGACTAAGATCTTTCAACTAAGACCTTCGTCAGAGTCAAAAACCCAACTTATTTCTTATTGTGGTTTCATCATTGATTGTTATTTCACGTGTTTATGTAAAACCTTTTTATACAGTATATATATATATACTTTAACACATAGAAAAGAACACAGAAAGACACTACAGAACTCACTTCGATATTTCGACATCCGTCGTCATCGGGAAGAAGTGCGAAGTACTCGCGTTGAGAAGCAAACTACTACTGTAACTACTACTGTGAGTAGTAGTTTGCTTCTCAACGCGAGTACTTCGCACTTCTTCCCGATGACGACGGATGTCGAAATATCGAAGTGAGTTCTGTAGTGTCTTTCTGTGTTCTTTTCTATGTGTTAAAGTGTTTATTGTCCACACGGACCTTTCATTTTATTCGAAGTATATATATATATATATATAAAAGGTTACAATAAATTAACACGAGGGAGAGAGAAAGAGAAAGAGAGAGATACAGAGAGAAAAAGAGAGGGGTAGAGAGAGAGAAGTTTTTCTTTTCTTCTTCTAATTGGCAACGCTTCATTTGTAAATCAGTCCCCCCCCCTCTGAAATAATATGTTTGTGCACAGTTTTTCAAGTCCCCACCCCCTGGCCACCCCACCATGCACTATATCATATTAGCAAAACATCACGTAATGACTTTTAGTTTCTTCCATTGATTTTTATCTTTTTATTTTTCTACTTTTTTTTTTAAAATATTTTTCCTATAGCCTTCGTTACTTTTAACATCTTTTAATTAATTGAAAATGAAATAGTAGTAAATTTATTTGTTTTTTTTTTATTTTTAACAAAGATTATATTACAATTTTGTTTTCTATCGAAGTTCGATCCAGCATCGAAAAATTCTCAATAAATATACTTTAAAGTCAAATCTTTGTTTATATTTCTAAAACATGTTCTAAGTTTGTTATTTTTTTATTTCCCCAAAGACTTTATTGTTGTTAGGTTAGCTTGTAGTGGCAGGTCCACAGTCGGCATACATACTCTAAACCTTGGAAGACAAACTTTTACTTAGTATGCACCAAATATATAACATAGGGTTTCAAATCCACCATAAATCTCTTATAACCCAACACCTACATATATATATATATATATGTATTTATATAAATGCGCCAGCATTTAGGTATGATGCTGTGTTGGTTGCAGACTTCTATTTACAGGAAACCTACCAACACAGCATCATACCTAAATGCGAAGAGTGAATGCCCTCAACGGTATAAAGACGCCACTATCAGATCCCTAATCCACAGAACGTACAAGACCGCCTCAACCTGGGACCTTTTCAACAGTAATATTTCGTCAACCAAGCAAGCGTTAATCAACAATGGTTACTCAAACAAGTATTTCGACAACATTCTAAGACGCTACCTCAAAAATAGATTCACCTCAGATAATAAGAGCCTAACAACAGGCACTAACCAGAAAATATTCTACAAAAACCAATATACAGATGAATATAAGACTGATGAACGTGTTTTGAAAAATATTATAAAAAGCCATGTTAAATGTATTAAGCCTGACGATAGTTTGACCCTGATAACTTACTACCAAAGCCCTTCAATAAGCAGTTTAATAATGAAAAATAGTCCTAGCGTAAAGGAGTCAAAAGAAACTAATCTTGTATATGAGTACTCATGTAATATCGGGAGCTGTGAGGCCCGTAAAAGCTCATATATAGGAATGACTTCGACTTCATTGTCTAGAAGAATTACTATGCACCTTTCTGCCGGAGCGCCAAAATGCCATACAACAGCAGTCCATAAGACAAAACTCACAAGAGAAATGATGGTAAATTCGACGAAAATTATCGCTCGAGAAAGAAATCATTTTAAATTACAACTATTAGAAGCAATAATTATTCAAGAAAAGCAACCAGCCATAAATATCCAAGTTAATAATTCTTGTCGAATTTTAAAACTATTTGCAAACAGAAACATCCAGATTAGCCAGGTAGTAGGTGAGCCCAACCACCCTACCTTAATCCCCCATAATGCGCCGTGATACAGGGCGATGCCCTGTTAACATTCCATTAATAATCCATCTCTATATATATAACTAGCTTTCCTACTATTACTCTCATTATTGTCCTGATGATGAATGTGGTACATTCGAAACTTGTCGACTAGCAATATTGGTGATAAGCTTTATAGTTTTAATGAAGAGACGAGGAAGGAATTCTGAAACTGGAGAAATTGTGTAAGAAGCAGATACAAGCCAAATATGGGGCGTTATTTAACAATATATATATAATTATGTTTTATTAAAAATTATGCCAATTTTAACTCTTGTTCTTTTACGGGTTAATTTTTCAAGTTTTCTCACTATGGATTTCGACCTTTCTGGTAAAATATGAAAACATGTTTGATTGATGGTCTGCTCCCAAAATACACAATATATATATTATATATATATATATATATATATATATATATATATATATATGTATAGTAAATATAAGAAACAGTCCACAAGTACTACTCGTATAAAAAACTTTTATAAAAAACTGTATATATATATATATATATATATATATATATATATACAAGTATATAAAGACAAGATTGTTTTATATATGTTTTTATAAAAAGATTTCACATAAACACGTGAAATAACAATCAATGACAATATGAAATGGGAAAAAAAATTGTTTTCCCATTTTCTTATTGTGGTTTGATGATATGATTTTATATGTTCATAATATTAAATTAAAGAAAATAAATAAAAGAAATACTTGATAAAGCCGATCAACTTTACGCAGCTAATGAAACATGAAGTATAAATCATTAGTAAATATGACAAATATATCGAATGATTAAAAAAATAAATAGTATTTGTTTGTGTTTAATTCTAATGTAAACAGGTTAAACTTTTCGTATAACTTTTAATTTCTAATTCACATGTTTATTGCTTAGTCAATATTATCTGGATTAGTGGATTTAAAAGGCAATCAATATGTTGTTATATTAAGACGGTTTTTTTTTCTTGTTATTTTCTTTTTGTCGTATAAGAAGAAACCTGAATTGCCTAACAAAACTCTATAAATAGTGTTTGATTAAAGGCCTGAAGGGAAAAAACAGTGTCAAGTGTTTTAGAGAGCACTCGACGAGTTGATGTCAACACTGCAACACTGTGTGTCAAACCTTCCCACGCTTTCAGCTTTTAGAAGGTGACCCCCAGCGCGGCCAAATCTTGCCACCTGATGATGAAACGTCATCATCATCAGCTGCATCCGATTCTTCTTTTCATATATATATATATATATATATATATATATATATATATATATATATTCATCATGATTTGTTTTCTTGACCCAATATTTATATGATGTAATTTTTTTTTTTGAGGAATAAATTCCTCGTTGTTACCGTACATATTAAAATGTAATAAATTACCATAATAGTAGTAATAGTAGTGCTAATTGTAAAACAATCATGTTGTAGCCCTGAAGATGACATAAATATATGTCGAAACGTCGGCAAAAGGACTAGTTTTAATCATTGGACCTCAAACCTCAAAAAAAAAAATTACATCATATATATATATATATATATATATATATATATATATATATATATATACATATATATATATATATATACCGCTGTGTGTTGGCTTGAAAACCATCGCTGTTGATAACTCACTATCATTTGCAGATATCTGTACATCCAAGAAATTAATTTTATTGTTTACAGCTACCTCATGGGTAAATTTACAGCAATATATATATTATATATATATATATATATATATAAGTCTGTGCTGAAATTTACCCATGAGGTAGCTGTCAACAATAAAATTAATTTCTTGGATGTACAGATATCTGCAAATGATAGTGAGTTATCAACAGCGATGGTTTTCAAGCCAACACACAGCGGTATATACCTCAACAACAAGAGTGAATGTCCCTCAAGATATAAAAATGGCACTATTAAAACACTGATAGACAGAGCATTTAAAATCTCGGCCGATTGGGAAACCTTCAACAGAGCGATAGAAAATTTAAAGCAGGTTTTTATCAACAATGGCTACAAGAACAGTGAATTTGATGAAACTCTTAAAAACTATATTAATCAGAAGAAAGAAAAAAATGAGGGAGATGAAGTAACAAAGCAAACTACCTACAAGATATACTATGAAAACCAATTTTCGGACAGCTATAAAACAGACGAAAGAATAATTAAAACAATATTAAAAAACAATATCAAGGTTAAAAAGCAAGAAGACAGGATCCAGCTTATTATTTTCTATAGGAACAAAACCACCACGCAACTGATTATAAGGAACCAGCATGAAAAGAAACAGCCGCTGAAACAAACGAACCTAGTATATGAGTTTCAATGTCCACTGGGAAACTGTGAATTCCAAAAATACTCATATATAGGATCAACAACTACTACCCTTTCTAGGAGGCTGACGATGCATCTGGTTTCAGGAGCCCCCAAAGAACACTTCCAAAAGATTCACAAAACAAAAATTTCGAGGGAAACTATGGTGAATAATACTAGAATTATAGCAAAAGAAAAGGACGGAAGAAGACTCAGGATATTAGAAGCGCTGTTCATACTAGAAAAAGCTCCTAGAATGAACGATCAAAAAGGTAATTTTGCCAACCAGTTGCGCTTGTTTGGAAACCTAGGGCTAGTTTTGCCAACACTGACAACCCCTAACCTGTCAGTGTAACCTTAGTTAACTTGTTCACTCATTGTTTTTGAAATGTAATTTAACTATTAGATTCATTTGTTAAGGTAATTGTAATTAATCGTGTGTTTTGCTGAAGATGGTGAACGTACACCGAAACATGTTCAATAATAAAACAAGAAATTATGGTGAATTAATTTTTAAGTTGAGTTCTGAGTTGAAGAAAAAATTTCGTATTTTGGAAAAATATAAGACAAAATTAAATCAAGTGGAAACAGACATCCAGTTTTTAAAAGCATATATATATATATATAGGTGTGTTCTCTAATCGGGGTTCGGTCAATTTTCCAAGATAAAAAATCAAACTCTCGTTGCCAACGAGTTGAACGTTGAAGGCAACGAGAGTTTGATTTTTTATCCTGGAAAATTGACCGAACCCCGATTAGAGAACACACCTATTCTATCAAACGGTCGATATATTATTGAATCTGTTATATATATATATATATATATATATATGTATATATATATATATCCCCAATAAGATTATTTCACTAAGTATGTAATTTAGTAAAATAAATTACTAATTCCTAAAAGTGTAATGATTCTACAAAATATAATTATAATATTGGAGGTTAATGAATTCTCTTATATTGGTTTAAAGAATTTTAGTAGGACTGGGTAACGCTTTTGAAAGAGGATTTCTAAAACAGTATTCCAAAATGTTGTCACAAACAAGTAAGAAAGAGAGTGTTTGGTTACTTTTACGACTTATCTCTCCGGTATTATATCTTGTGAAAGTCAAAAAAATAGTCGTGATTATGCAAGTTTTTATTGCCTACTTTGAGACTCAAGCAGTGGAAGGGTTATCTTGAAATAGTACTAAAAGAACATTCCAATTGGAATGTAAATATATATATATATATGTATATACACTTACAAACAATAAATCAGGATTGGAATTCATTCAGAAATCTTCTATAAACACAATCATTGTATAATTTATGATTATTAGTTATTTTATACTTGTTTTGTTTTTATTACTGCAACAACTTTCTTATTATCCCACACACACACACACACACACACACGCACACATACACACACACACACACATACACACACGCACATACACACACACACGCATACACACACGCACACACACACACACACACACACACACACACACACACACACACACACACGCTCTGACCAGTTTATGAAATACGCTGATATTTACAACATGTTTATAATTTCATAAGCTACCATTGTATATAGTACAATTCATTGTATTTAAATAATTGTAAATTTGTAATTTACAATTTATATTATTTGTAATTTGTAATTCGTTATTATTTGTAATTTGTAATTTATTTCTAATTTGTAAATTGTAAAACACTTCGCATAATATTTGTAAATTGAAGTACTAAAATTGTCATATTATATATAGTTACATAACAACTGTATATAGTCTAATTGCTAATACTTCATTATTGTCAACATTGTATATAGCCAAATTATAGTTCTAAGCTATATGGTTGTGTAAAACGTATGTAAAGAATGTATGACTTGCATGTAATACAATAAAGTGGAACATGTTGAAAAAAAAAAACACACACGCACAACGCACTCATACTCATAGCGAACGCACACATGTACACTCAAACGCGAACGTACGCACACGCACACAACAGACACACACAAAACAAAATGTTAACAAGTTTCTTATGTTCATCAGTCAACATCAATGCATAAATAATTATGCATGGGAATTAATCGTCTTAATAATCGCAATTAATGCTTTAATTTTGTATGCTATTAATTTTTGTTTTATCGTCGATTAAAAAAATTAATTGTCACTCTTTTGATTTTAATCCGGATTGACAAACCATTCGTTCACGTAGTATAATATAAATTAATATAGGCTAAAAGTAGCCCACAGGCAAAGTGTAGTAGACCTGTAAGATATTATCTACTACTGGTACAGACAGAAGGACCCTAAGATTCGGCTAGACTGAACTCTGCTACACTAGATATTATCTACTACTGATACAGACAGAAGGACCCTAAGATTCGGCTAGACTGAACTCTGCTACACTAGATATTACCTACTACTGGTACAGACAGAAGGACCCTAAGATTCGGCTAGACTGGACTCTGCTACACTAGATATTATCTACTACTGGTACAGACAGACAGACCCTAAGATTCGGCTAGACTGGACTCTGCTACACTAGATATTATCTACTACTGGTACAGACAGACGGACCCTAAGATTCGGCTAGACTGGACTCTGCTACACTAGATATTATCTACTACTGGTACAGACAGAAAGACCCTAAGATTCGGCTAGACTGGACTCTGCTACACTAGATATTATCTACTACTGGTACAGACAGAAGGACCCTAAGATTCGGCTAGACTGGACTCTGCTACACTAGATATTATCTACTACTGGTACAGACAGAAGGACCCTAAGATTCGGCTAGACTGGACTCTGCTACACTAGATATTATCTACTACTGGTACAGACAGACAGACCCTAAGATTCGGCTAGACTGGACTCTGCTACACTAGATATTATCTACTACTGGTACAGACAGACGGACCCTAAGATTCGGCTAGACTGGACTCTGCTACACTAGATATTATCTACTACTGGTACAGACAGAAGACCCTAAGATTCGGCTAGACTGGACTCTGCTACACTAGATATTATCTACTACTGGTACAGACAGACAGACCCTAAGATTCGGCTAGACTGGACTCTGCTACACTAGATATTATCTACTACTGGTACAGACAGAAGGACCCTAAGATTCGGCTAGACTGGACTCTGCTACACTAGATATTATCTACTACTGGTACAGACAGAAGGACCCTAAGATTCGGCTAGACTGGACTCTGCTACACTAGATATTATCTACTACTGGTACAGACAGAAGGACCCTAAGATTCGGCTAGACTGGACTCTGCTACACTAGATATTATCTACTACTGGTACAGACAGAAGGACCCTAAGATTCGGCTAGACTGGACTCTGCTACACTAGATATTATCTACTACTGGTACAGACAGAAGGACCCTAAGATTCGGCTAGACTGGACTCTGCTACACTAGATATTATCTACTACTGGTACAGACAGAAGGACCCTAAGATTCGGCTAGACTGGACTCTGCTACACTAGATATTATCTACTACTGGTACAGACAGAAGGACCCTAAGATTCGGCTAGACTGGACTCTGCTACACTAGATATTATCTACTACTGGTACAGACAGAAAGACCCTAAGATTCGGCTAGACTGGACTCTGCTACACTAGATATTATCTACTACTGGTACAGACAGAGGACCCTAAGATTCGGCTAGACTGGACTCTGCTACACTAGATATTATCTACTACTGGTACAGACAGAAAGACCCTAAGATTCGGCTAGACTGGACTCTGCTACACTAGATATTATCTACTACTGGTACAGACAGACGGACCCTAAGATTCGGCTAGACTGGACTCTGCTACACTAGATATTATCTACTACTGGTACAGACAGAAGGACCCTAAGATTCGGCTAGACTGGACTCTGCTACACTAGATATTATCTACTACTGGTACAGACAGAAGGACCCTAAGATTCGGCTAGACTGGACTCTGCTACACTAGATATTATCTACTACTGATACAGACAGAAGGACCCTAAGATTCGGCTAGACTGGACTCTGCTACACTAGATATTATCTACTACTGGTACAGACAGAAGGACCCTAAGATTCGGCTAGACTGGACTCTGCTACACTAGATATTATCTACTACTGATACAGACAGAAGGACCCTAAGATTCGGCTAGACTGGACTCTGCTACACTAGATATTATCTACTACTGATACAGACAGAAGGACCCTAAGATTCGGCTAGACTGAACTCTGCTACACTAGATATTATCTACTACTGATACAGACAGAAAGACCCTAAGATTCGGTTAGACTGGACTCTGGTACAGTTTGACCTATGATATCGCAAATTCAATGTCTTCTATTAACCCTGTCAGTCCCGCTAAAAACACGTCATAAATGTCGTAAAAACACACGTAAAAACACGCGATTCTGCTAATTTTGCAGGATTTTTAACTCTTATTATCTCTTGAGACTACTTGACAGATATCAAAGCGGTTTTTAACTGCTAAAATACCTTTTTTTTTTTCTTTATAACACATTAGAAAATGACGCAAGTCTATTTCTAATAAGGAATAAAATATTTCTTATCTATTCATATATGTTTCCAATGTAGCGTTAATGACGATTTTACGGAAAATTATACATAAAATTACAATTAATGTAGTTTCAGAATAAATGGATCGAACGTACCGAAATGATTGAAAACAATAAATTTAGTTATTCTGCCATGACTTGTAACTTTAGTAACTAATATAAAATAATGTTAGTCATTATATTAATCAGTTAATCAGTGTGACGTCATTGCAAAAAAATACTGAAGTAGAATCAATGCTCCTGCTGACTTGAGAATCAAATTCTCAACAATAAAGCAAAAAATGATTACAAAACAAATTCTTGTGTTAAAATTGCTAGTAATTATGAGTTATATGTTATGTACTTGTGGGAAAAATGCGCAAATTAAAGTCTTTTAGCTTTGGATTTTTATTTGAAAAAATACATTGCAGTAATATTTATTTGTAATTGGTTTTAAACATATATACTATTTATAAAGGTATGTGGAATTATTTATATTATGATTGTACAAAATTAGAACCTCGGGTTCCCGGAAAAGTAACTGAAGAACAAATTTTGAGAAACTCATATCTTATATTAATACGGTAGTAACTATGTACCTACTTACGTGTGTCACACCCGAATGTGACCGATGTTATCCGAGTAAAACCGATGCTAAAACGACAGTGATCAAAGTTTTTAACCGAGTGAGGCCGAACTACCGATCAATTTACCAAAAGGTGAAATAAAATTATTTAGAAATTTATTAAAAAAAAAAAATATTTGAATTGTTCCAACGAGTTAATATAATATGTTAGAAGAATAAAATTGTTAAATTGTAAAAAGTTAACCCCAATCGAATATATATTTTCTGGAACAAAGTGTTTTGACTTATAAAACAAAACATCAGTTGGTTACCGAGTTTGATATTGTGTTTACTTATAATAAAGTTGAGTGTAGGCCACTCCAGATTTATTTACCCAGAGGATACAGTTTCTTTAATCAAAAATTCTTAGAAAAATTCTAAATTATCCCTTCTTCATACCAAATCAAACAATCTATTCAGATCTCAGGATTTCAAGTTCCTCAAGTAGCAATACCTCGCTATAAAGCCCTCACCAAATAATTCCTCAGTCCTAATTAAAAATTCTACATTGTCCCTTCTTCATACCAAATCAAAACAATCTATTCAGATCTCAGAATTTCAAGTTCCTCAAGTAGCAATATCTCGCTATAAAGCCCTCCACATAATAATTCCTCAGTCCTAATTAAAAATTCTACATTGTCCCTTCTTCATACCAAATCAAACAATCTATTCAGATCTCAGAATTTCAAGTTCTTCAAGTAGCAATACCTCGCTATAAAGCCCTCCACATAATAATTCCTCAGTCCTAATTAAAAATGCTACATTGTCCCTTCTTCAAACCAAATCAAACAATCTATTCAGATCTCAGGGTTTCAAGTTCCTCAAGTAGCAATACCTCGCTATAAAGCCCTCCACATAATAATTCCTCAGTCCTAATTAAAAATTCTACATTGTCCCTTCTTCAAACCAAATCAAACAATCTATTCAGATCTCAGGATTTCAAGTTCATCAAGTAGCAATACCTCGCTATAAAGCCCTCCACATAATAATTCCTCAGTCCTAAATGTTTCCTCAACAAAAATTCCAGGAAATCTCGAAAAACGTCTGAAGATAAAGTGGCCAAGAGACTTATAAGTGTGAATTATTCTAGTAACTTATAAATTCAATATAATTTTTATAACTTATTTTTCACGTCACTGGATTATTTCTTCCCTACTGCCTCCATGTGCAAATGTATATATTTCTTTTATCATTGTCACTGGTAATGTTACATTTACGTTGTTGTGACTATGCAAAATAAAGGTAAAAAGAAACTCTTTATTCCTGTTCGAATGGAATATATTATAGGTAAGGCAGTACAGCGTCTGTCGGGATAACTATTATGTTTTTTTTTGTTATTGTTTAAACCGATCCCCTAGCAAGTCTAATTTTGTAAAAACTTTTGTTTGACCGGTGATTCTTCAGATTCCACATTGGGGGAGTCCTAAATTTTGCCCTAACCGAAGTGCATTTCGAGTAGGGGATCTTTAACGAGTACCTGACATCATACAGGCTCGGGACCGACGCCTTAACATCCTCTCCGAGGGACGACGTACTCAGATTTATTCACCTCCCGCGTGAATAAATCGAGGTCCAGGTGGGGATCGAACCCTGGACTACCAGCCCAGAGGCGATTACGTTAACCACTGAGCTAACCTGGCTTTCTCTTAGTTAAGTTTGAAAAGGTTTTATTGGAAGGAATTTTACCATTAGTGTTTACAATTTGAGATAACAGAAAGTTTTTGTGTTTATGACTATTATGTTGAAAAAAAAAAAGTCTAGTCATGGTTTGAGCTGGATACATGGATGAGAGCCAGTCCATGATCTAATAAACTGCTTTATCTTTATAACTTAAAAGCCAATAATAACTTGAAAATGGATTAACAACGGTCATAGCCGTGTTGGATAAACCAGTTAGCATTAGATCGACAAAGTTATGCAATATTGGGCGAGGTTACTTATTGGATGGGTGACATCACTTAAAATATTACTGGCTTCAGTAACGAAGCTGTTAATGGACAAATCTAAGTTTAAATATATTAGTTTTCATGAACCAAGTTAAGCAACTTCGACTGTTGTTACCATTTGGATGGGTGACACACCTTAATGATTAAGTTTTCTGAAATGAAATACTTAATGGACAAATCTATGTTTAAATATACTAGTTTTCATGAACGAAGTTAAGCAACTTTTACTGTTGGTACTATTTGGATGGTTGACACCACTTAATGAACAGAAGTACCATACTGGTCTGAAATGTCTTTTTTCGGAATGGGACATAGGCATTATATTCATCTGACATTGTATGATCGTACTGGGACATAGATACCATGTTCGCCTGAAATACTATCATCGTACTGGGACAGTTGCACCATGTTCGTCTGAAATGTCTTTTTTCGGAATGGGACATAGGCATTATATTCATCTGACATTGTATTATTGTACTGGGACATAGATACCATGTTCGCCTGAAATACTATCATCGTACTGGGACAGTTGCACCATGTTCGTCTGAAATGTCTTTTTTCGGAATGGGACATAGGCATTATATTCATCTGACATTGTATGATCGTACTGGGACATAGGTACCATGTTCGTCTGAAATACTATCATCGTACTGGGACAGTTGCACCATGTTCGTCTGAAATGTCTTTTTTCGGAATGGGACATAGTCATTATATTCATCTGACATTGTATTATTGTACTGGGACATAGGTACCATGTTCGCCTGAAATACTATCATCGTACTGGGACAGTTGCACCATGTTCGTCTGAAATGTCTTTTTTCGGAATGGGACATAGGCATTATATTCATCTGACATTGTATGATCGTACTGGGACATAGGTACCATGTTCGCCTGAAATACTATCATCGTACTGGAACAGTTGCACCATGTTCGTCTGAAATGTCTTTTTTCGAACTGAAACATAGTCATTATATTCATCTGACATTGTATGATCGTACTGGGACATAGATACCATGTTCGCCTGAAATACTATCATCGTACTGGGACAGTTGCACCATGTTCGTCTGAAATGTCTTTTTTCGAACTGAAACATAGTCATTATATTCATCTGACATTGTATGACCGTACTGGGACATAGATACCATGTTCGCCTGAAATACTATCATCGTACTGGGACAGTTGCACCATGTTCGTCTGAAATGTCTTTTTTCGAACTGAAACATAGTCATTATATTCATCTGACATTGTATGACCGTACTGGGACATAGGTACCATGTTCGCCTGAAATACTATCATCGTACTGGGACAGTTGCACCATGTTCGTCTGAAATGTCTTTTTTCGAACTGAAACATAGTCATTATATTCATCTGACATTGTATGATCGTACTGGGACATAGATACCATGTTCGCCTGAAATACTATCATCGTACTGGGACAGTTGCACCATGTTCGTCTGAAATGTCTTTTTTCGGAATGGGACATAGGCATTATATTCATCTGACATTGTATTATTGTACTAGTACATAGGTACCATGTTCGTCTGAAATACTATCATCGTACTGAGACAGTTGTATCATGTTCGTCTGAAATGGTATTTTCGAACTGTGAGAGAGATACCATGTTCGTCTGAAATATTCTTTTAGAATTGGGACATAACTATCATGCTTTCTGGCATGATATCATCGTACTGGGTCAATGGTACAATGTTTGTTTAAAATGGTATTATCGTACTCTGAGAGAGGTACCATGTTAGTCTCAAATTGCCTTATCGTACTCGTACACTGGGGCACGTGCCCCTGGCGCTGTAGATAAACTGCATGTCATGCACTTCTTAATGCTAGTCAAAAAAAAAAAAAAAAAAAAAAAACGGTTCTACATCAGCACAATCTATTTCAAGCTTTTTAAGTTATTTATATGAAGAATATATAAAAATATATTTATATCAACGACCTTCAAGGATGAGATCCCTCATATACGAGCATGAATATTAAACGAGAATGTAGCAGAAGACGTATTAAGAAGAAAAAAAACCTCGACAAGGTTCAAACAAGTTCAGGAAATGTAATTCATTTGGTCTCAAGCACCATTAAAAGTATTAATATACAACCACTACCAAAGCGACGTCTCCTCTATACACTTCCTATTACTAAACTAAAAATATATCAAAAACTTATTTATATATATATATATCAATGATCAAACCACAATAAGAAATGGGAAAACAAGACTAAGATCTTTCAACCGTAACAAGCGGTCTTCGTCAGAGTTACAAACCCAACTGAACACTAGATGCAGAAAACATCTGGTGAGGAGTTGAGAAGAGTGGGAGGGAAGAGTGGATTTCACTCTTCTCAACTCCTCACCAGATGTTTTCTGCATCTAGTGTTCAGTTGGGTTTTTGACTCTGACGAAGACCGCTTGTTACGGTTGAAAGATCTTAGTCTTGTTTTCCCATTTCTTATTATGGTTAGATCATTGATTGTCATTTCACGTGTTTATGTGAAAGCTTTTTATATATATATATAAAATATACATATACATATATGTTTCACGATGAATCACAAACACAAAACTAAGGAACAAACACACTTTGAGAGTCTGTTTTGAGAGAGTTGGAGTTTCCAACCGTCACTTCACAAGTGCGCTTGGTGTCCCTTTCTCAACTCTCCTGATGACGGTTCAACCGAAAATTACAGACAGTAAGTGTGTTTGTTCCTTAGTTCTGTGTTTGTGATTCATGGTGAAACGTTTGTTGTCCTTTTGGATCGTTTTACAAAACTAAATTTATCAGGACTCGGTCAGTTCTTTATCCTCATAGAAACCCATATTTATTATCCCAAATTATATAAATATTGATAAAAGTATCGACCATGGAATAGAAACAAAACTAAAATGACCGAGTCCCGATAAATTTTAGTTTTGTTTCTATTCAACGGTCGATACTTTTATCAATATTATATATATATATATATGTCAATGATCAAATCACAGTATGAAAAGGGAAAACAAGACTGAGATCTTTCAACGGTACCAAGCAGTCTTTGTCAGAGTCAAAAACTCAACTCTAACGAAGACCGCTTGTTACGGTTGAAAGATCTTAGTCTTGTTTTCCCATTTCATATTGTGGTTTGATCATTGATTGTTATTTCACGTGTTTATGTGAAATCTTTTTATCTACTTATATAAATAACAGTTGCAAAATACATTTCAATAGAAATTAGTTAAAGTTAACAGATTTAAAGAAATGAATAAGAAATAAAGCATAGCATAATTACACTAACCTCTAGTTTATAAAATATCTTATTTTATGACAAGTAATAAGGTTGACTATATACAAATGATTAAGCGTTATTATATAACTTCATAATTAGAGTACAATAATTAGCAATACAGCAGGGAGATTTAAAAATCAGGCTTGCCACCCTAACTATTCCCGATAAATATCCCTCTTTCATCGATAAAAAGATTTCACATAAAATACGTGAAATAACAATCAATGATCAAACCACAATAACAAAATGGGAAAACAAGACTATGATCTTTCAACCGTAACAAGCGGTCTTCGTCACAGTCAAAAACCCAACTAACTCTGGTTTTTGATCAATTCAGTTAGGTTTTTTTTGAGTCTGACGAAGATCGCTTGTTACGGTTAAAAGATCTTAGTCTTGTTTTCCCATTTACATATTGTGGTTTGATCATATCCCCTCATATATAAAAATCGATATAAAAAAAATAATTAACCTGGGATTAATTATTTTTTAATTAATTAAAATAATTAATTATTATTATTACTATGGGGGATGATCCCATAGGGTTGGGGTGAGGGGAGGTGGAATTGATTAAATATCACCCTGAATGATGTCTCTGTTTTTTCATTATTCTCCCGCCTTTTTTCATTATTCTCCCGCCTTTTTTTATTATTCTCCCGCCTTTTTTCATTATTGCCTCATTTTCAAGTAAGGGGATGTCTCACAGGGGGATGTCAAGTAAATGTCTCACATTTTTACACGAAAACTTTTCATCCCTTCTGGAGATAAAGACATTTTTTTTTTGTTTCTCTTAAATTGATAAATACTATTATATTAAAACATAACAGGTTTTTAGGAGCCTATAACAAATGAAACCTATAATAGATGAAACATGTAACAGATGAAACCTATAATAGATGAAACCTTTAACAGAGGAAACCTATAACAGATGGAACCTATAACAGGTGAAACCTATAACAGATGAAACCTATAACAGATGAAACCTTTAACAGATGAAACCTATAATAGGTGAAACCTATAACAGATGAAACCGATAACAGATGTAACCTATAACAGATGAAACCTATAACAGATGAACCCTATAACAGATGAAACCTATAACAGATGTAACCTATAACAGATGAAACCTATAACAGGTGAAATCTATAACAGGTGAAACCTATAACAGATGAAACCTATAACAGATGTAACCTATAACAGATGACACATATAACAGGTGAAACCTATAACAGCTGAAACATATAACAGATGAACCTATAACAGATGACACCTATAACAGATGAATCCCATAACAGATGTAACCTATATCAGATGACACATATATCAGGTGAAACCTATAACAGATGAAACCTATAACAGATGAAACCTATATCAGATGAACCCTATAGCAGATGAAACCTATAACAGATGACACCTATAATAGATGAAACCTACAACAGATGAAAACTGTAACAGATTAAACCTATAATAGATGAAACCTACAACAGATGAAACCTGTAATAGATGGCACCTATAACAGATGAAACCTATAACAGATGAAACCTATAACAGGTGAAACCTATAACAGATGACACCTATAACAGATGAAACCTATAACAGATGACACCTATAACAGATGAAACCTATAACAGATGAAACCTATAACAGATGAAGCCTATAATAGATGATACCTATAACAGATGACACCTATAACAGTTAGAACCTATAACAGATGACAACTATAACAGATGAAACCTATAACAGATGGCACCTATAACAGATGGAAAATATAACATATGAAACATATAACAAATTAAACCTATAATAGATGACACCTATAACAAATGAAACCTATAACAGATGAAACCTATAACAGATGAAACCTATAACAGATGAAACCCTATAACAGTTGAAATCTATAACAGATGGAACCTATAACAGATGACACCTATAACAGATGAACCCTATAACAGTTGGAACCTATAACAGTTGAACCTATAACAGATGGAACCTATAACAGATGGAACCTATAACAGATGAAACCTATAACACGGAGTAGGGAGAGGATTGAAATTCAATTGAGATAGAGAGATGCTTGCGCATGTGTGTGTAGGCGTTTAGAAAAGACAAGGTCGATGTAGTAGTTGAAGGGAGGGGGTGGATTGATTACACTCGTCAAAATGATAGGATATAACGAATTGGAGTTGAAGAGAGATTAACCCCTGAAGGGAAATTTCGCAACAAGCCTGCCGTTGCTCCTACTCCTCCTTATGATTATATTCCAGTAATCATCAGAAGTAATCATCAGAAGTAATCATCACCAGCCCCCCCCCCTCACCCCTCAAACACTGCGAAATAAAGTAGCCAGCAAGCAAATTGACTATAAATGAGAATCCAAGCTTAATCATAGAATTATTATTATTATTATTGGCTTACGAAAGATAAAATTGGTAATTTCTTCTTTTTTTTTTATTAAAGCCTAACCAATGACTAAGCAACATTGTCTTATTACAAAAGGAATCGTTATCAAAACTAACCAATTTCTTTTTACTGCTCTAAGCCAAATTATAATTTATTTTCGTAACCTTTTTTTTGTTCTTATTGCGAATTTTTTAATATTTAACAAAAACCAAAAAAAATTGTTGAGTGGCCTACACTCAACTTTACTATTAAGTAAACATAATATCATACTCCTTAGCTATGTAATAAATAATGGTCCGATTTAGGTATAATATAAATGTCTACATCCGCGATGTTTATTAGTCTTTCATTCCTGGAGGTACCTAGTACAAATAGTGATTATCTGGAGTGGCCTACACTCAACTTCACTATAAGTAAACAGAATATCATACTTCTTGCGTATATAATATACAATGTTATTATTTAGTATTATTACATATATTATCGTTATTATTATTATTAAAGTTTTTGTTGGTTCGGAATTAGAAGCTAGCATTCATTTATAGCACCTGAGGATGTCTTAAAATAAAGACGAAACGTTGGCGAAAAGGGTGATTCCGTATATTAACCCTGACAAAACTCCAAGAAGAAGAAAAAGTTATTATTATTATTGTAAGTTACATTATCATAGGTTAGGTTAGGTTGCAGTGGCAGTTCCACAAGGGAACACACATAGGCCAAGCATTGGCCCTTGATGATACCACACAATGAAGATTGATTCTACAGTGGGAGTCCTTAATTTTGCCTAACTCAAATGTATTTAGAGTAGAGATCTTTAACGAGTACCTGACATCGTACAGGCTCGGGACCGACGGTTTAACGTCCCTTCTCCGAGGGACGACGTGCTCAGGTTTATTCACCTCCCGCGTGAATAAATCGAGGGCCAGGTGAGGATTGAACCCCGGTCCTATCAGTTCAGAGGCGAGCACGTAACCACTGAGCTAGCCTGGCCCCTTTACATTATCGTAACTCAATAAGGATTATTGTATACCATTGAAGATTTTAATGCATGTAATGCGTTCTGGTAAAGCATGTTGTACTATAATAATAAATAAAAAAAATCTGGAGCGGCCTACACTCAACTTTACTATAAGTAAACTTAATATCAATCTTTCTGGTTACATAATATATAATGTCTCATTTAAGCATAATGTAAACATCTAAATGGGAGATGTTTCTTAGTGTTTCATTCCTGAGGTAGTACAGATAGTGATTGATCGACTTATCAATATATAAGCTTATTTTTGTACATCCCACAGCTGATGTAAATAATCTCATTAGTATAACTACAGCAGTAATAACATTTTTGAAAAGCCAAAGTACGAAATTTCTTGATACAAAAACCGATTTTTTGTAAAAAAAGAATGCAAACAATACGGATCTTCTACGCTATGGGGCCCATTTTTTCGTAAACCATCAAATTGATTTATCAAAGATTCTGGACCCGTAGCGTGGTAACAAGCAATGCTAACATACTCACCCACCCACCCACACACACACACACAGACATCATCGAAAAAACTTCATAAAACAACTTTTGGGACCTCAAAACATATAATTCCGTCAAAATCTCGAGATCAATTTTTTTCACGATCACTATACATTACTTATATAGTAAAGTAATAAATAATGTCCCATTCAGGCATAATATAAATGTCTAAATGTTAAATGTTTATTAGTATTTCATTCCTATAGTAGTACAGATAGTGATTGATCCACTTATCAATATACACGCTTATTTTTGTACATCAAACCACTGATTTATATAGTATCATTAATAAAACTACAGCAGCAATAACATTTTTGAAAAGTAAAAGTTCAGATATCGAGTTACGAAGTAATCTCTTGCAGGAGAACACGGCTTTTATTTTCAAAACAACCCGGTGAGTTGTTTTCACTGGACCAACCCGTCAGCACTACATCCTTGGTGTCTTCCTGATGATGAACACAAAGTGTTCGAAACGCGTTGAATAAAACTTCATTTGTATGGAGACTTTTGTTTGTTTATCTATTTTACCTCAGAATGAGTATATACAACACAATTACGGATTGCACAACTAATTATCATTGATATATATATATATATATATCATTAGTTGTGCAATCCGTAATACCCGAAGCCTTTGTCACCTTATCTCCTATATGCCTGCCTATCCCCACTCTTTCGCAACAGATCTGTTTCCTACTAGTTGTTTTCACTTGACCAACCCGTCAGTACCACAGCCTTGGGTATGTCTTGAATTCTCTTAATTGAATTTTATTATTTCACTCTAATTTTTGTAACTAATTAGATATAATTTGTATTATAGTGTCTTCCTGATGATGAACACAAAGTGTTCGAAACGCGTTGAATAAAACTTCATTTGTGTGGAGAGTTTTGTTGGTTTATCCATTTTACCTCAGAATATATATATATACTTTTTCGTTGGAAATACGATCCAAAACTGACAAATATAGTTCAATGTAGACAAAGAAACATACAGAAATAAAAAAAACACACTTACAGTCTCTAATTTTCGGTTTGAACGGTCTTCAGGAGAGATAAGAGAGGGAAACCAAACCCAATGGTTCAGAGACGGTTGGAGAGACGGTCTCCAACTAATGATTACACAACAAAATATCTATTTTCTTCGATATTTTATATGCAGGGGGTACTTTTATAATTTATTACAGATTTTATTGGTTCAACGATAGACGATGTATGACGGTTAATAATGATATCTTATTTACTAACCTCTGTGGCATTAA
This sequence comes from Hermatobates lingyangjiaoensis, assembly GCA_026182355.1. Classification (NCBI taxonomy): domain Eukaryota; kingdom Metazoa; phylum Arthropoda; class Insecta; order Hemiptera; family Hermatobatidae; genus Hermatobates; species Hermatobates lingyangjiaoensis. The sequence goes on along the minus strand of JAPFBL010000488.1, from coordinate 37,721 downwards.
GAATATGAAAATACAAAAAAAAAATTAGGTGAATTAAGAAAGATGGTAATTTCTTTTTCTTTTTTTTAGATTGGGTTCACTGTTTTAGGCAAAAACGAGTTAATATTGTTGAAACAATACCTGTTAGGCGACAAAACAATGTATAATTAATATTCATAGATCCTAAGAGGGAGGCAGGCCAAGCAAGCATTCTATTCATTTCTAACCTACTTTTTTTTTTCTTTTTCTTTGATGCTTTCATTCAAATTCAATTCTCCAAGCAAGCAACCTGCTTGATGTTGGTCCTATAATGACTTAAAGACATCAATCATTTTAACACCTTTAAGGTGTTCCCACTTTGTTTTAAAAAAAAAACACACCCGTCTCAGACAGTTCAAAAACCACTCCTCAAAACCGACCTACGCACACCACCAAATGAAATGCTTCTCTTCAGAGCACAGTCCTTTAATTATTTCCATAAACTTTCTAAAGTATAATCAGCTTTTGATTAGTAATATATATATATATATATATATATATATATATATATATATAAAAATTGGGTTTTGACTCTGACGAAGACCGCTCGTTACGGTTGAAAGATCTAGTCTTATTTTCCCATTTCTTATTGTGGTTTGATCATTGATATATATATATAAACTAGAATTTAAAAAAGAAACATAGAAAGGAAACCACTGAACTCACTACTATATTTCGATGTCCTCGTCTTCAGGAAAGAAGTGAATCGCTCCAAAGGCTGATAAAGACTCTATATATATATATATATATATATATATATATAATATATTCAATATAGACAAAGAAACATAGAGAATCAAAAGAACACACTTACAGCCTCTAATTTTTGGTTTGAACCGTCTTCAGGAGAGATAAGATAGGGAAACCAAGCACATTGGAGACCGTCTGTCCAACCGTCTCTGAACCAGTGCGCTTGGTTTCCCTTTCTTATCTCTCCTAAAGACGGTTCAAACCAAAAATTAGAGGCTGTAAGTGTGTTCTTTTGATTCCTCTATGTTTCTTTGTCTATATTGAACTATATATATATATTGGTGTATACTGGCAGCAAGTCTTCTTTTAAACAAGTGTAGTTAAAAAGCACAGCGGCTTCAGCATTAATAATCTTCTTAGAAAGATGTTCTATTTGCCTTATTATTTTCTTGTAATTCACTGGTAGCTCAAAAATTAATCTAGCTAATTCCATAACAAGAATAGGAAAACAATCTTGAAGAAAACTAATGAAATAAACTATATTTGACACTATACAAACACCAACTGGGTTAAAAAACTAAAGGGAAATAAGCTTTCGGCTACATTGGCCATCATCAGGTAAACAGTAAACAATAAAACGAAACAATTAAAATATAAACCAAAAATAAAAACAAAATAAATTAGCGCAGTTCAAATAGTGGCAGTGTGTAACTGTCAAAGCAACGCTACATGCGCGCACCCACGCGTTAGACAGTTGAATCACCCCAGCACTTCTCGCCTTCGACAGGTCACAACATGGGAGAGTTCCGAACAAATTTTATTCTTGGTTTGAAAGTCCTAGAACTCGGGATGACGAACATGTCACTGATTTGAATATATATTGATATATATATATCAGTTCACAAACGAAGAAAAGCAACACACAGAGAAAGAGACACACTTACAAACTCAAATTTTCGGATGATCCTCTTCAGGAGAAAAGAAGAATGGGCGACCAAGCACGCCGGAAACACAACGGCAGGAAACGGCGTTTCCGGCTGCTTGGTCGCCCATTCTCTCTTTTCTCCTGAAGAGGATCATCCGAAAATTAGTTTGTAAGTGTTCTTTCTCTGTGTTTTGCTTTTCTTCGTTTGTGAACTGATATATATATATTAAAGTAGACGGCAGCTTCCACATTTACGACTTTTTTGCTCGTGTTTTCTAGTTTTCTAACTAGTTTTTTCTGGTAGGGAGTGATTTCGTGAAGGAGTTGTCCCAGAGACATCAAAGAAATAATTTTGTAGCTTACTCAATACTACAGTGGTACCTCGGTTGTCGACCATAATTCGTTCGAGTTTGTTGGTCGAAAACCGATTTGTTCGAGAACTGAAACATTTTTTCCCATAAAAAAATGGTAAATTTTTTAATCCGTTTTTTTCCCCCAAAAAAAAACCTAACAAATTAAAAAACGTGTATCTAAAAACATTAAAGACCTAACTGGTTACATATTGATTAACATAAAAAAGAAGAAATATAAACCATTTTGTATCATTTACATACTTTTTAACACGTTGATGGCATACAGGGTGACGCTGCTTATTTTCGGCTCCACTCGGCTATTTTCGGTTCCCAGCCCGAATTTTCGAACACCGAAATCTGTTCGAATTCGGAAGCATTTTTAGCTCAAATTTTTTCGTCGAAAACCGATTTGTTCGAATAGTGAGGAGGTCGAAAAGCGAGGTACCACTGTATATTTTTTACTTACAAGCTTTCGATTTTCACGGAAATCATCATCAGGTATATAGTACAAACAGATTAAATTAACTCAATAACAATTTTTCCAAAGGTTAAACAGACATTAAAAGCATTAAAATTTAGAGGTTAATAGAAATAGACGATCTTTGTGGAAAAAAAAAAATATATATATATATATAAGTAAGAGAAAGTATGATGGAAGGACTTACCATGATGGTGGGTGATGCAATGACTTGAAGAAGAGTTGGTGGGATACCCGTGCAGTCGAGTCACTCTGTGCTGAATAGGAGTATAGTGGTCGCTGTAGTTTTCTGCTGGCTCTATAAGAAAGCTGCCCTTTGACGTTCTGATGAGGCCTCTCTAAAAAAAAAAAAATAAAAAATAAAAAAATAAAAAATAAAAAAATAAAAAAAACAATTCACTTGTGAACTTTATGGCTAGGTTAGGTTAGTTTAGGTTGCAGTGGCAGTCCCACAAGGGAACATACTTAGGCCGAGCATTGGCCCTTTTAACTTTATGGCTAAGTTATATTTATGTAATAGTCATGTTCACGATGAGAATATGAAAAAAGTTATTATTTTTTGCATAGTGACAACCAATGGGAATAAAACCTTTGTAAAATTGCTATTTAATGTATCTGAATAGGGTGATACCTAGTTATTTTCATTATACCAAGTAAAAATAGAATAAATGGAATAAGATGATAATATAGGTTTGGTTTAGGTTGCAGTGGTAGCCTCAGAAAGGACACACAGAGGACGATATAACACAGAGAAGTTGATTCTATATTGGAAGATTTAGGATTCTATATTGAATTCTGATTAAACAGCAATTAGTTTTTGCGTAAAGAAAAAAAAAGCATTAACAAAGAGAGTAATGTTATTATGTTAGGAGACAAAGGTTAGCTCAATGGTTAAAGTACTCGTCTTTAGAGTGGTGGGTCCAGGGTTCGATACCCACTCCGGTCATCGATTTATTGAAGAAGGAGGTCTTAAATTTTAGTCTAGTACAAGCATATTTAGAGTAGGGACCTTTAACGAGTACCTGACATCGTAGAGGCTCGGGGCTGACATCTTAACGTCCTTTCCGAGGGACGACGTGCTGTGGTTTATTCACTTCGAGATCATGTGGGGATCTCTTTCACTTCACAAATGAGGATCATGTGGGGATTGAACCCCGAAAAAGAGACGAGCACGTAAGCCACTCGGCTACCATGGCCTCTATGCATATATTTAGGTTAGGTTATTCTGCAGAGGCAGTAACACGAGAGAAGACGCGTAGGCCAAACGCCCCTTGAGATAACACACAATGAAGATTGATTCTATATTAGGAGTCCTAAATTTTGCCTAGGTTAGGTTAGGTTAGGTTGCAGTGGCAGTCCCACAAGGGAACACACGTAGGCCAAGCATTGGCCCTTTGTGATACCACACAATGAAGATTGATTCTACAGTGGGAGTCCTAAATTTTGCCTAACTCAAATGTATTTAGAGTAGGGATCTTTAACGAGTAACTGACATCGTACAGGCTCGGGACCGACTGTTTAACGTCCTTCTCCGAGGGACGACGTGCTCAGATTTATTCACCTCCCGCGTGAATAAATCGAGGGCCAGGTGAGGATTGAACCCCGGTCCTATCAGTTCAGAGGTGAGCACGTAACCACTGAGCTAGCCTGGCCCCCATAAATTTTGCCTAACTCAAATGTATTTAGAGTAGGGATCTTTAACGAGTACCTGAAATCGTAGAGGCTCGGCACCGACAGCTTAACGTCCTTTCTGAGAGACGACGTGCTGTGGTTTATTCACTTCTCGCGTAAATAAATCGAGAACCATGTGGGGATTGAAACGAGCACATAAGCCACTCGGCTACCATGGCCTCTATGCATATATTTAGGTTAGGTTATTCTGCAGTGGTAGTCACACGAGAGAAAACATATAAGTGGAAACCTGCGAACTCAAGTTTAATACCTTCTTTTGGTATTATTTAGCACTCCCAGCTTATTCAGTCATATCGCTGAAACAACAACAAACCAGACTGATGTCTTTTTTACGTGAAAGCTCTTTTGCCGCATCTCAGGAGTTACAAGCTCTAGCCTAGGATAGAGGCAAACAAAACCTCTGAGATACGCCCGAGATGGACCACGCGGAGGGGAGCTTCCACGACCCTACATCACAAAAAAAAAAAAATCTTATAACAATTTAATTAAAGCAAAGCAAAAAGGGCCCACTAAACAAAAAATATTCTTCTTAATAAAATAAAGCCGTCGGTCCCGAGCCTCCACCACATCAGGTACTAGTTAAAGATTTTTATTCTTAATTCTTCAGTTGGGCAAAGTTTAGGATTTCAAATGTAGAATGTTCATTGTATCACAAAGGCCCAATGTTCGGCCACTGCAGAATATCCTAACCTAATAACATGCATACAAGCCATGGTAGCCGAGTAGCTTGCATGCTCGCCTCTGGAATGGTAAGTTCGGGGTTCAATACCCACTCTGCCACATTATCCGATTTATCCACATGAGAGGTTAATAAACCTGAGTGCGTCCACCCTCTAAGAGGACGTAAAGCAATAGGCCCACAGGGTATTGAACCTGGGTTCGCAGGTTCCACTGTGCTATGCTCCCTTTCGACAGATTTTAACCCACTGCAAAGCTTTCCGTTAGAAACCTTTATAATTACTAATCACTTAATTACTAATTACTAAATTAATGTAAAATTAAACAGCAATGTTATAAGAGTGCATATTACATTTTCTAATATGATTATTAACACATGCAGGCTACTATTTGTTTGTTTGGAGGTTTCTTTACGGTTATGTTATGTATGTCACAGAGTAAATTAAGGTATGCTGCAACAGAAACAGATTTCCAAGGTAATCAAATAGTGATCTCTATACTTATGAAATAATTGTAAAAGTAATAGAATAATTATAACAATATCCTTATGTCAATGTAAAAAAAAAGCCATAGTCGAAATAACTGATTTATCAATCAATTCCTCTCTGTTACTGTTCATGTAAATGTAATAAATAACCAAAATAGTAGTAATAGTAGTGCTAATTGTAAAACATCATGTTGTAGCCCTGAAGATGGCATAATATATGTCGAAACGTCGGCAAAAGGACTAGTTTCCAATCATTAGACCTCAACCTTCAAAAAATTACATCATATAAATATTGGGGCAAGAAAGTAAATCATTATATATATATATATATATATATATATATATATATCAATGATCAGAGTCAGTTTTTGACTCTGACAAAGACCACTTGTTGTGGTTGAAAGATCTTAGTCTTGTTTCATCACAAATCGTGATGAATATACGGTTAGGTAATAGCCATGAAATTTTGAAGCTTTTTGTAAGACAAGGGTAAATAGACTCGGGCCAGGCAGTAACATCGACTCCTTATGGTAGGTCACTTCCCCCCCCCCCCCCCCCCCAGCTTTGAACAAACAACTTTAATCCCTCTAACTGACTCTACTTTGCTTATATAAAAGAAAAAGAAAACAATTGGGAATCATTCTTATCCTGAAGATGACTGTAGGAAAAAGTTGAAACATGTTGACTATACGAAGTATGTTATCTACTTGACGGTAAATAAGTCGCAGGGCCAAACTCTGTCTACGGCAGCAATTGCAGTGAGTGTTTCTCACATGGTCAACTGTAGTTTACTTGCTCAAGAGTCAGAGGTTCCAACTGTTTGTTCTTGCATGAACCTGAAGGACAGACAGCTAATGTGGTGTTTACAAAGGCACTTAACACTCTGCTAATAAATATATTTGCTTCTATTCTATGATTTTTCTAATAATATTTCAAAATAACCACGTATCATCTCTGATTTTGTCAGTCAAATGATGATTTATTTCGTCTAGTAGACCAAATAAAATCATGACACCATGGATATACGCATGATTTGTTTTTGAAGTGATAAAAACCAACGAATATGACCATGCGCAACAGTGCATGTCGTAAATAGCATTTCCGGAGCAGAGGCCCACTACTGCTAGATTCTCATTCTGCTGTTTCTGTTAGGTCAGTAAACATGGTCAAGAGTGGGGGAGTTAGTCAGTAAGGGAATATGTCGTCTTCGTGGTCGTTTGGTCTTCAGGCTTTGCATTCTCTGAGGTACTGTATACTTTTTGAAGTCATGTGGTCGTCACTTTTAGTTTAAGTAGGAAACTTTGAGGCTCGTGGGATTAGGAAAGGTTGGGAGTAGGATTTAGTTCCCGAACAAGGAGATTTGGATGGGTTGACAGTTTTTTGTCTTCATTACCGGCAAGTCGAGCAATGTAGGAATAGATAGATTCCAAACTCAAATCATGTTGAATATCAACATTTCTGACGTACCATGGAGCCCTAGCTATAAGGCGGGCACATTTATTATGTACTATTTGGATGCATTTCTTGTTTGTGGGCGCCGCTCCAAACCAGACTGAGCATCCATATGTCATAGTTGAACGAATGACCGCCTTATGGACAATGTCCTTCACTGCCTGAGGAGTATTTCTTGATTTGAGGATGGAATAAAGATTGCACATTAGGAATATCCCCAGCTTAGATTTGTTCCGGAGATGTTGTCTGAATGTCAATCGGGAGTCTAATATGAGACTCAGATTATTTTACTTGTGTTTGGTAGGGTATAACTCCGGAGCAGCTTAGATCTGCTCCAGAGACGTTGTCTGAATGTCAATCGGGAGTCCAATATGAGACTCAGATTATTTTACTTGTGTTTGGTAGGGTATAACTCCGGAGCAGCTTAGATCTGCTCCGGAGATGTTGTCTGAATGTCAATCGGGAGTCTAATATGAGACTCAGATATTTTACTTGTGTTTGGTAGGGTATAACTCCGGAGCAGCGTTGATTTGCTCCGGAGTTGTCTGAATGTCAATCTGGAGTCTAATATGAGACTCACATATAAACCTATGACTTTGAATAGTTCTACTTGAACATGGACAACGTCCGTAACCAGTCAAACAACACTTGACTTCCGCGTACCTGAATCAAAACTTGAATAATTTACAAATGCGATTTCAACTAATCCACAGCATTACAAGCAATATACTTATACTATTAACTATCACTGTTCAAGCCATTCTGCCTAATCACTTAGCTCAAATTACAATCAAATATACCTTCCTTAAATACCTTGCTCTTAACTCTAATGTATTTCTACATTTTTTTTTTAAAAAAAAAAGAAAAAAAAATGGATAATGTTTTTGAAACAACCCTTAATGATAATAACAGATGAAGGAATAATTGGTATGACCTTGAAAAAACTACTTACAATGGCATTGCGTTTATAGATCTATCTGACATTATGAAAACCTACTACAACAAAACATCGCAGAGTATGAGTTTGATTCCTTCCCAAACCGAGCTCGTATTATGAAACAATTTATTTTATTGAAAATAAATAATTCGTTTCATCTTCAAAATAAATGTTTTTAAGTTTATTTTTGTTTTAATAGAAAAGGTGCAATTAGAAAAAGTATATAATACTGTATACCTATTATAGTCAATGTTCAAACCACAATAAGAAATGAGAAAACAAGACTAAGATCTTTCAACCGTAACAAGCGGTCCTCGTCAGAGTCAAAAACCCAACTGCTTGGGTTTTTGGCTCTCGCGAAGACCGCTTGTTTCGGTTAAAAGATCTTAGTCTTGTTTTCCCATTTCTTATTGTGGTTTTATCATTGATTTATATGTATATATATATATATATTTATATATATATATAGTTAACACATGAAAGAGAAAAAACAAATAAAGACACACACAAAAGACTCACAACGATATTTCGACAGTCGTCGTCATCGGGTAGAAGTAGTCCCTTTGAGTAGCTGAAGCTAACTGAGTGGTAGGCCGAATGCAAACGAACACGCACGCACTCTGCCGGCTGCCCTAGGTAAGCTACTAACTACAGAGAGAAAAATAACTAAAAAGGACAAATAAAAGCAAATAAAAATAACAGAAGGAGAAGAATAGTAAATGAAGCAATAAACAAATTAAAAAAAAACAATAATAATAAAAAAAAAAAAAATTAAATTAACGGTACAAGTTGAGGCCAGGAGGAGAGCGAGCTTTGAGAAGACAGATAATTGCCTCCTCTGAAGCTCTTAAAGTAACCCGAGAAGACTGAACAGGGATATGATTAAGGACTTGGACCCGGAAGCAGTGATTAAAATCCAGACCATGGGAATTAGAGTGGATAGCAATAGGGAGGTTTATTTATTATATATATATATTATATATATATATATATATATAATAAATATACAATTAAAAGAAACGGTCCAGCGGACTTTTTTACAATAAAATAAAAAACGAAGGAAACACACAGAAAGACACAGACATAACTCACATCGATATTTCGACAATCGTCGTCATCAGGAGGTGCGAAGAGCGAAGAGCGAAGAGTCCCGCAGGAAGACAGGGCGGTACTGAACTCGGAAACCGCAGCCGGTTTCCGAGTTCAGTACCGCCTGAAACTTCAGAGGAGGCATACATATGCTTACTTGATGCTCGCTCTTCCCCCGGACTCAACCTCAACCGATAATTTATTTATGACTAGCAAATGTACCCGTCTGACGGAATCAAAAATTCTATTATACTTGGTATTCCAAAATATCAATTATAGTATTATACTAATACTATAATAAGAAATTGTAGAATAGTAGAAAACACCATTATTAGTACAGTGTTAAACAAATGCCTCTGTATACACTACATTAGCTGTCTGTCCTTCAGGTTCATGGAAGAACAATCAGTTGAAACCTCTGACTATTGAGCAAGTAAACTACAGTTGACCACGTGAGAAAAACTTGGTTTTGCTAACTTGAATTCCTGCGTTAGATAAAGTCTCCCTTTGCGACTTAGTTAACGTCATTGCGAAATAGACTCTGACCGGACTTTGCAATAATTTCAACGTAAACAGACAGTGTCTCGGAATTAATGGTATGCGTGGTATACATACAGACTCCCCAATACCACATCCAGTCATTATGTCCACCTCTATGGCATATCTGTGTAGAGTACGAACTCACAGTCGTGTCCTGTTGCACAGTTTTTGGGGCACTCATGTTTCGTAACATGAAATTTGTTACTGCTATAAATTACTCCTACTTTAAGTTTTTACTCATGAGCAGGCAGTCCAGGAGAAATAAATTCAGAGTCAAGAAATTCAATTAGATAATGAACTGCTTCTTCATCACTAATCCAATCTCTTTACTGACTTGTAAGGTCTTTCCTCGGTATGATATACCGTAAGAACTTGTTTGTTGATTTCTCATGCCTGTTCATATTAAGGGCTGAGAATTGCTCGTTTACAAAAGATTTATTCTCAATAGATAGTACATCCTTAACTCTGTGAACACCATTTCAATGATGTCAAATACGCAATATATTCATATGCTCAATTGAAATTAAAATCAACTAACAATACCTACTTGCCACACCTGTGTATTTTCAAAACAAACTTGTCTGTGAAGTTAGGAAAATACAGCTAAAAGCCCCATAACTTCGCTTCTGTATTGAATTAATAATCTAGTTAGAGCCCATATTTTAAGTTAGGCCACACAAATCCAGTGTCAATGTTTCAGCTTGCTATGTCTTATGGTGGCTGAGTTTACTTGTGACAAACATTTTTGCGTTAAACGTCCATAACTTCACTTCTACGTTGAATTTCCAATCAATTCATAGCCTATATTTTAAGTTAGACCTACACAAATCTACTGTAAAAGTTTCAGCTTTATATGTCTTATGGTAGCTGAGTTTACCTGTGACAAAGTTTTGCGGACAAACCGACAAACCGACAAACCGACAAACCGACAAACCGACAAACCGACAAACCGACAGAAATTTTTTAAGGGTGGATTCGGTTTCTCCAATGTATGAAACGTAAAGAAAACTTGAAATGAGTCAGTTCTGAGCAATGTACAGACAAAATCATTATTTTATTTATAAAGATTTATTTATTTATTTATTTATTATTTTTTATTTATTTATTTATTATTTTTTATTTTACTTTTTATTTATTATTTTTATTAATTTTAATTTGATTTATCTTCTTTTTTATAATTTTTTATAGTTATAATTTTTACTCGTTCCTTTTACGTCTTAATTTGGCTCTTCATTTCCTTCCCTCCCTTCCCCCGCTTGGTGGTAAGTGGTGGGGTACTGGCTGCGGTTTCCGAGTTCAGTACCGCCCTGTCTTCCTGCGGGACTCTTCGCTCTTCGCTCTTCGCACCTCCTGATGACGACGATTGTCGAAATATCGATGTGAGTTATGTCTGTGTCTTTCTGTGTGTTTCCTTCGTTTTTTATTTTATTGTGTATATAAATATATTTCTATATATTTCTAATATATATTTATATTTTATATATATTATTATTTATATATATATATTTATATATATATATATATATTTCATTAAACACTTTTTAAACCCTTGTTTTAGTCTCTTTTCTCATTAACTTTTCTAACTTTATAATCAGTGTTTTGAAGTTTTTCAAAATATGAAATAACAATTGTCTAAATGTTTTATCTTAAAAACCCAGTGTTAACAATATTCAGTTTTTAACAATTAAACCAACGTTTCAGTCACCGTTGGCCATCTTCAAGGTATTTTTAATTTAACTTACTAACGCTAGAAATTTAAACATCTATATTAACAAAGAGAATAAATACTTTACAAAAAAAAAACAATAACACAGTCGACATGCATGATACATAAATAAGGGAGGTTACGATAAGGCAATGCTAAGTTGAATGATATAGTTTAAACTAGTTCATGGATATTTGTCCCTAAGGCTAAGCCTAATTTCAAATATCTTCTGCATTCCTGCTCGCTGACTCATCTGGACGTAGCTTCAAAATTCTATTAAAACATGAAATCTGTCCATTTATACTTGGTTTCTTTTCTAATATCTGGAGCACTTCTATTATTTGTAAACGACCGGGCATCATTTTCTCTGTTGATAATTTCGCTATTGTTGGTTAACATTTGTCGGCTTAATTCCAAGACATGGACCTTTTTTGTGTGTTCTTTAGAAGCACCTGCTGCCAGGTGCATTGTGAGTCTCCTCGATAAGTTTGTTGTTGTTAAACCAATGTAGTTAGTTTTTAGGAACTCGCAGTTTCCTATACTACAGTTATAACTATAAACTACATTGGTCTGTTGGAGTTTAGCTTTGCGCTGCAAGTTATTCTTCATTACCAGGTTCGCTGTATTTTTTCCCTTGTAATATATGATGAGTTTCAACTGATCTTCGGGGTTAACACAGTTAATATAAGCTTCTAATGTAGTGCAATCAGTTATTATGTCGTATTTACTCATTGTAGGGTAAAAATCTAATGAAATGGTCTCCACATATAAAAATTTTAATGATATAAACAACGCGTTTCGAATGCCTGAGGAAGAACACTACGTGTTCAAAACGCGTTCTTTATATCATTAAAATTTTTATATGTGGAGACCATTTCATTAGATTTTTACCCCACAATAATATAAGCTTGGATTATTCCTCTAAGAACTCTTTGGTCAACCTTATGAGCTTTGGAATATTGGTTCCTGTAAAACACTTTATGTTTAATTCCTTTGTTGTTTTGGTTTGGTTCGACCTTGCTCACACTATTAATTTTATGGATATAAATTTGTAATACTTTATCGAATTTGTTTATTGCTGTATCCGTTATTAATAAGCACCTGTTTTAATCTTTCGATATCTTGATGGAATAAAGCCCTAGAGGAATAAAGATAACTAGAAGTTATCTTAAAGGTTCTATGAGTCAGGGCCTTTATCGTGCCATCTTTGTACCTTTCCGGGCATTCGCTTTGAGCATTTAGATATACTCCACTATGAGTAGGTTTCACATACACAGATGTCTGGTAATCAACGTAAATTCTTTTTCACTACGACATTCAAGAAGTTCATTATTTTGCTTTGACTCAATTTTTTGGTAAACTTTAAAACAGAGGCAGTTTGTTAAAAGTTTGTTAATTATTTACTACAGTAATAATTTCTTTTATTTACAAGAGTACTATTATATCTAAAGAATTCAGCAAATGGACTATTAGGTTGCAGTGGCAGTCCCACAAGGGAACACACGTAGGCCAAGCATTGGCCCTTTGTGATACCACACAATGAAGATTGATTCTACAGTGTGAGTCCTACACTTTGCCTAACTCAAATGTATTTAGAGTAGGGATCTTTAACGAGTACCTGACATCGTACAGGCTCGGGACCAACGGTTTAACGTCCTTCTCCGAGGGACGACGTGCTCAGGTTTATTCACCTCCCGCGTGAATAAATCGAGGGCCAGGTGTGGATTGAACCCCGGTCCTATCAGTTCAGAGGTGAGCACGTAACCACTGAGCTATCCTGGCCCCTCATATATATATAATTTTAAATTTCACAAAGCACGACACAGAAAAACGAATAAAAAGAACACTTACAGAATTCAATATTTCGAACTGTTGTTCATCCTCTCTTCTAGTCTACTCCTGATGACGAACAACAGTTCGAAATATTGAATTCTGTAAGTGTTCTTTTTATTCTTTTTTCTGTGCTTTGTGTAATTTAAAGTTTTATAGTCCTTGTGGACCGTTTCTTATATTTAGTATATATATAAGAAAGGAAGAATCGGGACGCTGCTGATGATGATGACGTTTCATCATCAGGTGACAAGTTTTGGCCACGCTGGGGGTCACCTTCTAAAAGCCGAAAGCGTGGGAAGGTTTGACACACAGTGTTGACATCAACTCGTCGAGTACTCTCTAAAACACTTGACACTGCTGATGATGATGACGTTTCATCATCAGGTGACAAGCTTGGCGCGCTGGGGGTCACCTTCTAAAAGCCGAAAGCGTGGGAAGGTTTGACACACAGTGTTGCAGTGTTGACATCAACTCGTCGAGTGCTCTCTAAAACACTTGTCACTGCTGATGATGATGACGTTTCATCATCTGATTAGCAAGCTTTGGCGAGCTGGGGGTCACCTTCTAAAAGCCGAAAGCGTGGGAAGGTTTGACACACAGTGTTGATATCAACTCGTCGAGTGCTCTCTAAAACACTTAACACTGCTGATGATGATGACGTTTCATCATCTGGTAGCAAGCTTTGGCGAGCTGGGGGTCACCTTCTAAAAGCCGAAAGCGTGGGAAGGTTTGACACACAGTGTTGATATCAACTCGTCGAGTGCTCTCTAAAACACTTAACACTGCTGATGATGATGACGTTTCATCATCAGGTAGCAAGCTTTGGCGAGCTGGGGGTCACCTTCTAAAAGCCGAAAGCGTGGGAAGGTTTGACACACAGTGTTGATATCAACTCGTCGAGTGCTCTCTAAAACACTTAACACTGCTGATGATGATGACGTTTCATCATCTGGTAGCAAGCTTTGGCGAGCTGGGGGTCACCTTCTAAAAGCCGAAAGCGTGGGAAGGTTTGACACACAGTGTTGATATTAACTCGTCGAGTGCTCTCTAAAACACTTAACACTGCTGATGATGATGACGTTTCATCATCAGGTGACAAGTTTTGGCCGCGCTGGGGGTCACCTTCTAAAAGCCGAAAGCGTGGGAAGGTTTGACACACAGTGTTGACATCAACTCGTCGAGTACTCTCTAAAACACTTGACACTGCTGATGATGATGACGTTTCATCATCAGGTGACAAGCTTTAGCCGCGCTGGGGGTCACCTTCTAAAAGCCGAAAGCGTGGGAAGGTTTGACACACAGTGTTGACATCAACTCGTCGAGTGCTCTCTAAAACACTTAACACTGCTGATGATGATGACGTTTCATCATCAGGTGGCAAGATTTACCCGCGCTAGGGGTCACCTTCTAAAAGCCGAAAGCGTGGGAAGGTTTGACACACAGTGTTGACATCAACTCGTCGAGTACTCTCTAAAACACTTGACACTGCTGATGATGATGACGTTTCATCATCAGGTGACAAGCTTTAGCCGCGCTGGGGGTCACCTTCTAAAAGCCGAGAGCGTGGGAAGGTTTGACACACAGTGTTGACATCAACTCGTCGAGTGATCTCTAAAACACTTGACACTGTCTAAAAGTTTTAGACAATAGTCCAAAAATGGACTATTAAATTATGAGAAAAGTTTAAAACCTGTGATAGTAATATGGTAAAGAAGGCTTTTGAAGCTAGACGACGACCCCCCCCCCCCCCCCCCCGCCAAACCAAAGTGCATATCTGAGCCCTTGATATATCAGTTAGATAATAGTCCTAACTAATTTACTGTTTTTTTTTTTTAGATCGTGACTGTTCTAAACATCACTGCAAAATAACACCTTAAAAGTCAAATCGCTCCACACACACACACACACACGCATACACGCACACACACACACACACACACAACACACACACACACACACACACACACACTAAAAAAGGCCTCAATCAAATAGTTCTTTTCCAAAATACCCATCCATCCACTAGCAGCATTACATAATGGGGTCTCTCCTCTACACATATATAGTGTGTCTTATGGTTTTGACACGTTTTTCACCCCCCCCCCCCCCCCCTCAACCAATCTTCTTCTACTACTATTCAGAAGAAAAAGAAGAAGAAGAGGGGGAAAATAAAAAACCCCCTTCTAAAATAAGCACGTTCGATGTTGTTCTTCTCTGTTATTTTCTTTCAACACGTCTTAAAGCTTACAGTGTTGCCCCCTCTGCTCTTTTTTCTTTTATTTTATTTTTTCAGATTATTTACAAGGCTTCAACCTTGACACATCGCTTCGACTTTTCAAATGATTAACAAGTTGTTTTTTTTTAAAAAAAAAAAAAAAAAAATTAACAATTGAAATTTATTTATCTTTTCTTTTATACGAAATCTATTTGAATTAAAAGCAATTATTAAGGATACAAGCTGATTTTATTTATTATCAATAATATAATTTTGTAATTATAAATTAAATTTAATACATTTAAAATTTCAAATAAAATGGATTTTATTGTTTATAATAAAAAAATCAACTGGAGAGTATACTAAAAGGGTCCACTAAAAAAAAACCGTAAAAACTTTGATGAAATGTTCTAAGGAGAAATTTTTTTATAAATAACATATTTATATATGTTATATCTTATATATTGAATATATATATTATATATAGAAGAAATCACGACAAATTGATACTTCGTTAGTACCAGTATTGATTTTATCGAAGGCCACTTGTTACGGTTGAAAGATCTTCGTCTTTTTTTTATATTTCTTGATATATATATATATAATATTCAATAATATATCAACCGTTGGATAGAATAGGTGTCTAATGTAATCGGGAATCCCGATTACATTAGACACCTATGTATATATATAGATATATATATATACAATTAAAATAAGCAGTGACACATAAACTGCTTACTTTATGTGTTACTGCTTATTTTAATTGTTATTTGTCCTGCCGGACCGTTTTTCGTTTATCATTATATATATATATATATATATATATATATATATATATACAAAACACTTTTTCTTTTTCTCGGAGTTTGGTCAGGGTAAATATATGGAATCACCTTTTTGCCAACGTTTCGTCTTTATTTCAAGACATCCTCAGGGCTATAAACTAACAAAAAACAATAAACAATGGACATTTTTTCATTTCTACTTTAAAAACATCATAAACAAATTGAAAAAAGAACTTACTGAAGGCTTGGTTCTGTTACATTTACAAACAACCGTTAACTGTCATTACATGTGCTGTTCCAAGCGACAAATTATTGAACCACTGTTTTTTTAGTACAATCCATTATATATAAACATATATACTTATACACATATTATAATATATATCTATTATAATATGTATCACCATAATATATATCTATAATACATTTATAATAAATTATTATTTTAACAATCCTTAAAAATATAAACTAGATAACATTGCATCTTTAACTATTTATGATGGAACTATAAATCCTACTTAAATTGTCTGTATCTGTTTTTCTATTGCAAGTATTATTAGTATTTTTGATATGTATCATTCCTTTTATCAATCTTTTATTGTATGAAGTTTCATAATCTAAAATTGATGCATTCTCAAATTGAAATGTGTGTTGATTTTTAATTGCATGCGAGGCTAGGGCACAAAACATTTTTTTATTTTTAAAATTTGATTTGTGTAATGCTAATCTATCTTTTAGATATTGTTTGGTTTGACCTATGTATACATTATTACAATTATTGCAAGGAATAGAATATATTATATTGCTTTTAATTAGTTTGTTGATAGGTGATTTGGTGTTCGTAAAAATGCATGTATTTAATTTTTTCTTTACTTTATATGTTATTTTAAAGTTAGCTTCCTTAAGTATTTTTCCAATCTGTTCTGTCAGTCCTTTCACATATGTCACTGATCTATACTGTGGTGAGTTGGTGAGCCCATTATTACTGGAGTGCTGATTTATTTCATTACCTTCTTCAGTGTTTAAATCCGGTGTTATATTTCTATTAGCGTCTACCTGTGGAGTTATTTCATTATGGTTACTAACTGTTGATCGCATTATTTTATTTATTAAATGGTGCGGGTAATTGTTTTGTTTCAATATATTTTTTACTATATTTAAATTTTTCTGTATAAATTGATTATCACATAAATGTATGGCTCTATGTTTCAAAGCTAATGCAGTGTTAATTTTGTGTTTTAGAGGGTGGTGGGATAAAAAATTTAGGTATCTATCAGATTTTTGTGGTTTACGCCACCAATCGACAACTAGGCTACCCTCCGGATTTCTGTATACTATTGTATCTAGAAATGGGAGGCTACGATCTTTTTCTAATTCTATTACAAATTTTAATTTTGAATGGAACGAATTGAAATGGTCCAGTACTGTATCAACCGACTCTTGGGGAATTGTTAAAAACAGGTCATCTACATATTTATAAATGAAAGGCATTGGAAAAGGTATTACATTAATTACTGTATCAAGAAGGTAATCCATCACTAAATCTGCCAAAATGGGGGCACATGGACTACCCATTGCTACTAGTCCATCTGCCCCCATTTTGGCAGATTTAGTGATGGATTACCTTCTTGATACAGTAATTAATGTAATACCTTTTCCAATGCCTTTCATTTATAAATATGTAGATGACCTGTTTTTAACAATTCCCCAAGAGTCGGTTGATACAGTACTGGATCAGTTTATATTTTTAAGTATTGTTAAAATAATAATTTATTATAAATGTATTATAGATATATATTATGGTGATACATATTATAATAGATATATATTATAATATGTGTATAAGTATATATGTTTATATATAATGGATTGTACTAAAAAAACAGTGGTTCAATAATTTGTCGCTTGGAACAGCACATGTAATGACAGTTAACGGTTGTTTGTAAATGTAACAGAACCAAGCCTTCAGTAAGTTCTTTTTTCAATTTGTTTATGATGTTTTTAAAGTAGAAATGAAAAAATGTCCATTGTTTATTGTTTTTTGTTAGTTTATAGCCCTGAGGATGTCTTGAATTAAAGACGAAACGTTGGCAAAAAGGTGATTCCATATATTTACCCTGACCAAACTTCGAGAAAAAGAAAAAGTGTTTTGTGAATATTTTGTGGTCAAGAAAACAGTACCGTATTATATATATATATATATATATATTAAAATAAGCAGCAGCTTCTGCATTGACCAGTTTCTTGTTTACACTCTCTAGTTTTAGTATCACTTTGCGGTTGGACTCTGGTAGCTTCCAAAGAAGGTTAGCGAAAGACATTAACACACACAATAAACTTTAGGTCAAACACGAAAACACTTGAATTAACCACTTTTTTAATAAACCGTTTTAATCACTAAAATAAGTATACGAAGCTTTCACGGCGTCTAACTGTCCACCTGAGCACACAGTAAGTCAAAAACCTTTATTGGGTTTTTGACTCTGACGAAGACTGCTTGTTACGGCTGAAAGATCTTAGTCTTGTTTTCCCATTTCTTATTGTGGTTGTTCATTGATATATATATATATATATATATATATATATATATATACTCATTAAAACAAAGAAAAGAACACAGAAAATCACTACAAAACCTACATCGATATTTCGACATGAATCTTCATCAGGAAAAATTACGAAGTACTTGCGTTGAGAAGCAGACTGCAACTTATATAAGCAAGATATATATATATATTTCTATAAATGATCAAACCACAATAAGAAATGGGAAAACTCAGTTGGGTTTTTGACTCTGACGAAGACGGCTTCTTACGGTTGAAAGATCTTAGTCTTGTTTTCCCATTTGTTATTGTGGTTTGATCATTGATTGTTATTTCACGTGTTTATGTGAAATCTTTTTATATTTCTATAAATAGAACCTTTTATGGAACACAGGTTAAACCATTATTATTGCTGCCCCCCTCCACCTCAAATCGCCATATACTGAGTTTGTCCTCATTGATTAACGATAACAATATTACGATAGTTTACTGTAAAAAAAAAAACAGTTATTTCTGTTATCATTTCCAAATTGAATAACAATATGTCAGAGAACGTGTGAATGTTTTGTTTTCAACTTAAACTTTTTTTTAAAGAAAAAAAAGATAAGATGAAACAAAGGATTTTCTAAGTAATTTGATGTTTTTATAAAAAAAAAAACAAAAAAAAAACAAAAAACAAATAAAGTATTTTAATAAGCGCCCTTGCTCTGAGAGGTACTGTTGTTGAAAAGGTATCCTTCACTGTTAACTATCACCTTGGCTCTTGTACAAACAACAAAAACATGTTATTACTGTGGGCTATTTATCTGTTTCTTATAAGTCACGGGGAGAGGGGGGGGGGACTTACAATCATGTAAAGTCCTTCCAACTCTCATGTTTAATCAACATCAATTGATTATCAATGACATTCATTTGATTTCTCTTATTTTGTCACTATTCAGATACTAGACAAGATAATACAACTGCATTTATCCACTATTTTAACTATTTACAAAGATTTCGTAATGCGTGCAAAGATATATATATTTATATATATATCGTTATCAGAATTTGGAGCGATTCACTTCTTTTCCTGAAGACGAGGACATCGTAATATAGTAGTGAGTTCAGTGATTTCCTTTCTATGTGTTCTTTTAAATTCTAGTTTTATATATAATAATATATATAATATGAATATATATATATATATATATATATATATATATATATATATATCCTGACCAAATTCCGAGAAGAAGAAATATCTGAGAATATATATATATATATAACAGATATTTTCTTCTTCTCGGAATTTGGTCAAGGTTAATATACGGAATCACTTTTTTGCCAACGTTTCGTCTTTATTTTAAGACTTCCTCTGGGCTATAAACTAACAAAAAACAAAAAAAACAATGGAAATTTGTCATTTCTAATTTATAATAATCATAACAAATCAATAAACTTAGGTACTCAAGGCTAGCTTCTATTACCGAACCAATAAAACCGTTATCTGTCATTGCATGTACTGCTACCCAGCGACATTTATTGAAAACACTGTTTTTTTGTTACAATTAATCCATGGCAATATAAACTAAGATAACATTGCAACATTAACTATTTATAATAGTTTTATAAGAAAACAATACCTTATACATGTATATATATATATATATATATATATATATATATAAAGATTTCACATAAACACGTGAAATAACAATCAATGATCAAACCACAATAAGAAAATGGGAAAACAAGACTAAGATCTTTCAACCGTAACAAGCGGTCTTCGTCAAAGTCAAAAACCTAACTCAGTTGTATTTCACGTGTTTATGTGAAATCTTTTTATATATATATGTCACTTTCTGTCAGTCGGTGAACACTTTCACGTCTCCGCTCCTGTGTTCCTTTTCCTTTTCCTACCTTTCCTGAGGACGGCGTGATAGCCGAAATGATAACTTTAATTATATTATATATATATATATATATATATATATATATATATATATTATTGATTGTTATTTCATGTGTTATGTGAAATCTTTATATATATATATATATATATTATATATATTAGCTGAAGCCGCTGTGCTTTTTAACAACACTTGATTAAAAGAAGACTTGCTGCCAGTATACACGAATATATATATATATATATATATATATATATATATATATTTGTAAAATTTGGAAGCAGTCCTTCTTTTAAGCATATTTCGTTGAACAGCTGACCGTATTTCGCTGATGTCATTTTCTTCACTAGTTTTTCAAGGTTTCTGAATACCTTCTTCTTTCCTTCATCCAAACGTGGAGAATGTTAATTAAGTTATAACCGACATGTTTCGACTGGCTTCCAGTCATCTTCAGGGTGATTAATTAAACAAAGAGGAAAATTATTAGTCTTTGGAGTTGGTAATAAAACACATTATATAGTAGAAGTTTGAAGTAGCTGCTCTTCGGCCTGATTCACAAGAGCAACTGACTGAGGTGGGGTGGATGGTGGGGTGGGGGTACTGACAGTTAACGGTTTTTTCATCCAATCAGGCGCATATAGTTTAAGCACTCTCTCACTACTACCCGTTTGAATATTTATTGTAGGTTTATTCTGTTTAATTATTATTGCTTCTGCGATTTGCAGCCGATTGAAGTTGTTTTCTTTTCTAATTATTTTAGTTCCACTCACGAGTAGGTCTCTAGTTATTTTGGTATTATGCTTGTCCTCTGAATGTTTCTTGGGACCACCTATCTTCAGACTGACGGTGTTGCCATGGGCTCACCACTGGGGGTAACCTTTGCCAACTTCTATATGTGTCACATGGAGAACCAGATTATGAATAAACTCGGGACAAGACCCACTATCTACTGCCGATACGTTGATGACTGTTTCGTTGTAGTAAAAGATCAGAATGAACTCAACAGGCTTAAAGAGATTTTTGAAGACGAGTCCGGTCTCAAATTCACCTCAGAGATTGCTGTCAATAATAAACTCAACTTCCTCGACGTAAAGATAGATTACCATAACCGAAAACTTACTACATCAATTCACAAGAAGTCCACAAACTCTGCACCTTATCTTAATGCTAACAGTGAATGCCCACAACAATACAAGAACTCAACAATAAAAGCCTTGATACATAGAGTCTATAAAACAACAGCAAATTGGAAACTATTTCAGAAGGACATCGAGTTTACAAAACAATCCCTCATTAACAACGGCTACTCCAACTCTCTCTTTGACAATATTTTAAAACAATATCTCAATTCGAAACACATCAGTCAAACCGATAACCAAATAACAGGCATAACACATAACCTTTATTACGAAAATCAGTATTCGGAAGACCACAAAATAGACGAACGCGTACTCAAAGATATAATTAAGAAGAATATAAAATGCACCTCACCCGAGGATAAGGTCGCCTTAATAACCTATTATCGGAGCCCCACCATAAGCAGCCTAGTGATGAGAAATAGCAATAAGGTTAAAGATTCTCAACTGAAGGAGTCTAATCTCGTGTATGAATACACCTGTCAAATCGGGGACCGTGAGCCTGCAACGATTCATACATTGGGATGACAACTACATCACTGTCGAGAAGACTTACCATGCACCTTTCTATAGGTGGTCCCAAGAAACATTCAGAGGACAAGCATAATACCAAAATAACTAGAGACCTACTCGTGAGTGGAACTAAAATAATTAGAAAAGAAAACAACTTCAATCGGCTGCAAATCGCAGAAGCAATAATAATTAAACAGAATAAACCTACAATAAATATTCAAACGGGTAGTAGTGAGAGAGTGCTTAAACTATATGCGCCTGATTGGATGAAAAAACCGTTAACTGTCAGTACCCCCACCCCACCATCCACCCCACCTCAGTCAGTTGCTCTTGTGAATCAGGCCGAAGAGCAGCTACTTCAAACTTCTACTATATAATGTGTTTTATTACCAACTCCAAAGACTAATAATTTTCCTCTTTGTTTAATTAATCACCCTGAAGATGACTGGAAGCCAGTCGAAACATGTCGGTTATAACTTAATTAACATTCTCCAACGTTTGGATGAAGGAAAGAAGAAGGTATTCAGAAACCTTGAAAAACTAGTGAAGAAAATGACATCAGCGAAATACGGTCAGCTGTTCAACGAAATATATATATATATATATATATATATATATAATATATACTTTTTCGTTGGAAATACGATCCAAAACGGACAAATATAGTTCAATATAGACAAAGAAACATAGAGAAATCAAAAGAACACACTTTTCTAATTTTCTAATTTTCGGTTTGAACCGTCTTCAGGAGAGATAAGAGAGAGAAACCAAGCGCACTGGTTTCCTTCTTTTATCTCTCCTGAAGACGGTTCAAACCGAAAATTAGAGACCGTAAGTGTGTTCTTTTGATTTCTCTATGTTTCTTTGTCTATATTGAACTATATATATATATATATATATATATATATATATGAATAATAATCAAAATAACACTTGATATAATAGATGGATTAATTTACCACAATGAAAACAATTTCTTAAAAACAATGCTCTAAGGCCTTTCGTTAACACATCTTCGGAGAGCAAGTGAACTAAAAAAACAATAAATACTTGTTAACTTGGCTGATTGAAATTTCCAAAATTGATGGCAACCCTGAATGTGTTTAATAATGAAGTCTTCATATGTTTAATTATCCCGTTAATCAAAACTTCATCTAATTTGTAGAGTCCTAGGCTATTGTTCATCAACCTCTCATAAAAGTTCTTTATGAGGGCACTTTCTACGATATTTCTTCTTCTTTCTGAAGATACGTATATTAATTCATTTGCTTCATTCCAATTAATCACATGATTACTGTCTCTTATGTGAATGAACAAGGCACTCTTTTCGTCCTCTCTTCTCACAACAGGTGTAATGATTTTCACGATTACATGAAAATGTCATGTTACTCATAACATGTGTGTAAAAGAAAGGACTGTTGTGTATACAGGATACCATGTACTGACTGTGAAATGTCTTACATTGGACAGACGAGCAAAGGTCTTCTTACAAGGATAAAACAGCACAAATACTCCATCAGAAGAGAGGACGAAAAGAGTGCCTTGTTCATTCACATAAGAGACAGTAATCATGTGATTAATTGGAATGAAGCAAATGAATTAATATACGTATCTTCAGAAAGAAGAAGAAATATCGTAGAAAGTGCCCTCATAAAGAACTTTTATGAGAGGTTGATGAACAATAGCCTAGGACTCTACAAATTAGATGAAGTTTTGATTAACGGGATAATTAAACATATGAAGACTTCATTATTAAACACATTCAGGGTTGCCATCAATTTTGGAAATTTCAATCAGCCAAGTTAACAAGTATTTATTGTTTTTTTAGTTCACTTGCTCTCCGAAGATGTGTTAACGAAAGGCCTTAGAGCATAGTTTTTAAAAAATTGTTTTCATTGTGGTAAATTAATCCATATATATATATATATATATATATAGGTTAGGTGTGTTCTCTAATCGGGGTTGGGTCAATTTTCCAGGATAAAAAATGAAACTCTCGTTGCCAACGTTTCGATTTTATTTAAAACCTTTTTCATAGGCAGAAGTAAGAATTTTTTAACAAAGAAAATGAAATTTACATTATTTAAAGGAACAACAATGTTAACCGGACAAAACCTTCGACTAGACTGATGGTTTAGTCTAGTCTAGTCGAAGGTTTTGTCCGGAGAACATTGTTGTTCCTTTAAATAATGTAAATTTCATTTTCTTAGTTAAAAAATGCTTACTTCGGCTTATGAAAAAGGTTTTAAATAAAACCGAAACGTTGGCAACGAGAGTTTGATTTTGTTATCCTGGAAAATTGACCGAACCCCGATTAGAGAACACACCTATTATATCTAACAGTCGATACATCATTGAATCTGTTATATATATATATATATAACTGAAAAAGACAACACATAAAAAACGAGAACACTTAGTGTATCAATATTTCTAACCAAAGCTCGTCATCTGGAAGAAAGGAGAAGGGAAGAAGAAGAGGTACATGCGTTAATGACTGTGCATGGAAGGCGACTATATATATATATATATTTAAAAGGAACGGTCCAGCGGACTTTTATAAATAAAATAAATTCAAAACATTAGGAAACACACATAAAGACACAGACATAACTCATATCGATATTTCGACCATCGCCGTCATCAGGAGGTTTGAAGAGCGAAGAGTCTCGCAGGACGGCAGGGCGGTGATTCATATATATATATATATATATATGATCAAACCAAAATATGAAATGGGAATAAAAAAAACAACCCTAACAAGCGGTCTTTTTTTTCCCATTTCTTATAGTGCTTTGAACGTTGATACATACATACGTTACATACATACATACATACATACGTTGATACATCGTATATTATTAGTCTTCTCTCTTAAATTCGCACTTTCTTTCTACTCTTTTAACAAAAAAAGAAAGACAATAAAAGTAAATGAGGCCTTTCACTTTATGTCATCAGAGAGCAAAAAATGTTTGTGTGTGTGTGTGTGTGTGTGTGTGTGTGTGTGTGTGTGTGTGTGTGTGTGTGTGTGTGTGTGTGTGAGTGCACATGTTAGTATGAGCACGTGTGTGAACACACTATTAATGCCTTATGAATAATTCATTAGGTATTTTGCTTGGAAGTATTTGTTTCTTCTTTAAACTGTCGACTGTTTTTATAAAAATAAGTTAATAACCCAATACCAGTAACCATATACCTTGAGGAATATCATAAAAAGTAAACGGCGATTGTTTTATTTTACCTCTTTAAGGAATTCAATTTTTTTCTAAGTTCTTTTTACTCGTAGATGATGATTCTGTATAGGAATGTAAATTAGATGACAGTTCGACATTAATAAAGTTGATATATAAATGTTTCTAGACTTCTCTATGAGTCAGTCGTAAGTATTTTCTTCATTTATTCTATATAGAAATATTCAGCTTCTCTTTCATTAAATTCTTTTACTCTCCTTCCTTTTCGATTTCTGTCACAGACACTTTCTCACTCCATACACTTCTCTCTCTCTCTCCCATCCTACTCTCTCTCTCTCTCTTTCTCTGTCTCCCTCTCTATTTCCTCTCTTTCCCTCTCCCTCCCTACTTTCTCTTTGTCTCTCCCTCTCTATTTTCTCTCTTTCTCTCTCCCTACCTACTTTCTCTCTGTCTCTCCTTCTCTACTTTACCTCTCTCCCTCCCATCCTAATCTCTCGCCCTCTCTCTCTGACTCTCCCACCCGACTTTCTTTCTCTCTCCCTCCCTATTTTCTCTATGTCCCTCCGTCTCTACTTTCTCTCGCTCTCCCTCTCTCTCAGACTCTCTCACCCGACTTTCTTTCTCTCTCTCCCTCCCTACTTTCTCTCTGTCTCTCTCCCTCTCTCTACTTTCTCTGTCTCCTACCCTGCTCTCTTTCCCTCTGTCTCTGACTCTCCCACTTGACTTTCTTTCTCTCTCTCCCTCCCTACTTTCTCTATGTCTCTCCCTCTCTACTTTCACTGTCTCCTACCTTGCTCTCTCTCCCTGTCTCTCTGACTCTCCCACCCGACTGTCTTTCTCTCTCTCTCTCTCCCTACTTTCTCTCTGTCTCTCCCTTCCTACTTTCTCTCTCTTTCAAACCCTACTTTCTCTCTTCTCTCTCTTCGTCTCCATCTCTCCCTTTCTCTCTCCCACTTCCTCTCTCTCTCTCTACTTTCTTCTCTCCCCACTTTCTTTCTGTCTCTTTCACTCTCATTCTACATCTCTCTTCCTATCTCTCTCCCACCCTACTTTCTCTCCCCCTCCCACCCCTACTTACTCTCTCTCCCCCTCTATCAATCTTTCTCCCTCCCTCTTCCTTTTCCTCTCTCTCTTTCTCTCTCCCACTTCTTCTCCCTCTCTCTCTTTCTCTCTCCCACTTCTTCTCCCTCTCTACTTTCTCTCTCCCACTTCTTCTCCCTCTCTTTCTGACTCTCCCTCTCTACTTCTTCTCTCCTACTTTCTCTCTGTCTCTTTCACTCTCATTTTATATCGCTCTCCCTCTCTACTTTCTTTCTCTCTCCCTCCCTCCCTGCTTTCTCTCTTTCTCTCCCTGCTTTCTCTCTCTCTCTCTCTCTCTCTCTCTCTCTCTCTCTCCCTCCCTACTTTCTCTCTGTCTCTCTCCCTCTCTCTACTTTCTCTGTCTCCTACCCTGTTCTCTCTCCCTCTGTCTCTGACTCTCCCACTCGACTTTCTCTCTGTGTGTGTGTGTGTGTGTGTGTGTGTGTGTGTGTGTGTGTGTGTGTGTGTGTGTTTAAACAATACAATGAGACATTACTAATTATACTTTTCTTCCTCTTTCTATCTCCCTCTCTCTTTCTCATTTTGATATACTATACACATCCACTCGCACACTAAATCTCTCTATCCCACATACGAGTATATCATAATTTCAGTATTGTATAATCACCAGTTCTACAGACACTATCACTGATGTTACAGTTAAATTATC
Organism: Hermatobates lingyangjiaoensis; assembly: GCA_026182355.1. Taxonomy (NCBI): domain Eukaryota; kingdom Metazoa; phylum Arthropoda; class Insecta; order Hemiptera; family Hermatobatidae; genus Hermatobates; species Hermatobates lingyangjiaoensis. The sequence continues at coordinate 10,819 of JAPFBL010000488.1, read as the reverse complement.
ACTAACAACTAACTGATAATTTACTAGCGACTTAACACAAGTTTATTTATCCATTACATACTGTTGACAGACTTGTCAACAAGACTTATTCAAAACAGTCTGATGCAAACCTTCTTCTTTGAATATTCTAACACCAAAGAGAGTTTATAATCAAAAAGGTTCTTTTCTCAACCCTGTACTGATGTCAAATCCTCCCACGTCTCATGTTCTTGCATAACAACAACAACAACAACACACGCAAGCACGGGAACAAAACTGCGTAGGTTAAAAACAACTTAGAAAAAAAATCATTAAAATGTTTTCTAATGTTATGTAAAAAAATACAGTTTATTGTTTCCTTTAATCACTTGAGAATATATATCAATGAATTTTAAATAGTTGTATTCATTCCCTACTAAGTAGTTTCGAAATAACTTTTTTTAAAAAAAAAAAAAGAAAAAAAGAAACATTTTTAGATAAAACTATTCTCTGGTCACTTTCATTTGTGTGTGAGTGTGTGTGTGTGTGTGTGTGTGTGTGTGTGTGTGTGTGTGTGTGTGTGTGTGTGTGTGTGTGTGTGTGTGTGTGTGTGTGTGTGTGTGTGTGTGTGTGTGTGTGTGTGTGTGTGTGTGTGTGTGTGTGCGTTTTGCAAGGTTCGATCGATTATATAGCTTTAATATTATTAGGGGGTCAGGCTAGCTCAGTGGTTACGTGCTCACCTCTGAACTGATAGGACCGGGGTTCAATCCTCCACCTGGCCCTCGATTTCTTCACGCGGGAGGCGAATAAATCTGAGCACGTCGTCCCTCGGAGAAGGACGTTAAACCGTCGGTCCCGAGCCTGTACTATGTCAGGTACTCGTTAAAAGATCCCTACTCTAAATACATTTGAGTTAGGGCATAATTTAGGACTCCCACTGTAGAATCAATCTTCATTGTGTGGTATCACAAAGGGCCAATGCTTGGCCACGTGTGTTGCCTTGTGGGACTGCCACTGCAACCTACATAGCTTTAACTATGCGTGTTTAGGAAGCATAATGGTATATATGGTAGCGTGGGATTTATTAGGGTGGATTTAAAAACTTTTCAGAATGATATATATATATATTGTTAAATAACGCCCCATATTTGGCTTGTATCTGCTTCTTACACAATTTCTCCAGTTTCCGGAATTCCTTCCTCGTCTCTTCATTAAAACTATAAAGTCTATCACCAATATTACTAGTCGACATGTTTCGAATGTACCACATTCTCATTATAGAGATAATCCATCTCTATATATATAACTAGCTTCCCTACTATTACTCTCATTATTGTCCTGATGATGAATGTGGTACATTCGAAACATGTCGACTAGTAATATTGGTGATAGACTTTATAGTTTTAATGAAGAGACGAGGAAGGAATTCCGGAAACTGGAGAAATTGTGTAAGAAGCAGATAGAAGCCAAATATGTGCGTTATTTAACAATATATGTTTAAATGAAGGACTGCTTCCAACTTTTACAAACATATATATATATAGTAACAACTAATCTGATTAAAAAATTTCGATCATTTTTATTTTTTGTTTTTTTTTTTACTATGCATAAATCAAACTATAGGTTTTTTTTATATCTTAATGTATATCAACGTTTTAAAGAATCCATGAATGTAGGGTAATGTACACATTATGATGTAATAAATATTAGATAATTTTAATTACATATTACCAATGCTTAGTTACCAATACTACTAGCAATACTTAGTTAACACTATCTAGTTACAAATACTTAGATACCAAACCGGTTTCTAATGCTTAGTTACCAATATCTAGGCACCCATTCTTGTTATCAATACTTTGACCAACATTAGTTTCTAAAACTTAGAAACCAATATTAGTTCCTGGCACTGCGAACTTTTTCATTAATACTGTTTGAAGGCCAACACTAACAAAAAGTCCAAAGTACATTATTTTCTTAACAGTTAATTCAGTTTTGTTACAGTTCCAATTCATGACTGGAACTGCGAACTGTTTCATAGGCACTGCTTGAAGGCCAACAATAACAGAAACTCCAAAGTACATTATTTTCCTAACAGTTACTCAAGTTTTGCTACAGTGCCAGTTCATGACTGGCACTGCGAACTGTTTTCTGACACTGATTGAAGCCAACACTAACAGAAAGTCGAAAGTACATTATTTTCTTAACAGTTAATTAAGTTTCTTACAGTTCCAATTCAAGACTGGAACTGCGGACTTGTTCATTGGCACTACTTGAAGGCATGGCACTGCGAACTGTTTCATAGGCACTGCTTGAAGGCCAACACTAACAGAAACTCCAAAGTACATTATTTTCCTAACAGTTACTCAAGTTTTGCTACAGTTCCAATTCATGACTGGAACTGCGGACTGGTTCATTCGCATTACTTGAAGGCCTGGCACTGCGAACTGTTTTCTGACACTGATTGAAGCCAACACTAACAGAAAGTCGAAAGTACATTATTTTCTTAACAGTTAATTAAGTTTTCTTACAGTTCCAATTCAAGACTGGAACTGCGGACAATTGGCACTGCTTGAATGCATGGCACTGCGAACTGTTTCATAGGGACTGCTTGAAGGCATGGCACTGCGAACTGTTTCATAGGCACTGCGAACTGTTTCATAGGCACTGCTTGAAGGCATGGCACTGCAAACATTTTCATTGGCACTGCTTGAAGGCATGGCACTGCGAACTCTTTCATAGGCACTGCTTGAAGGCATGGCACTGCAAACATTTTCATTGGCACTGCTTGAAGGCATGGCACTGCAAACTGTTTCATAGGCACTGCTTGAAGGCATGGCACTGCGAACTGTTTCATAGGCACTGCTTGAAGGCATGGCACTGCAAACATTTTCATTGGCACTGCTTGAAGGCATGGCACTGCGAACTGTTTCATAGGCACTGCTTGAAGGCATGGCACTGCGAACTGTTTCATAGGCACTGCTTGAAGGCATGGCACTGCGAACTGTTTCATAGGCACTGCTTGAAGGCCAAGGCATCTGACTAAAACTGAAGGTTAAAGACCCAAGGTCTACTTCATACAGAAATTGAATGGCTTTAATATTAAAGCTGAGAGAAGTTTTTACTCCTCTATACAAAACGCAACAGTGAAGACACAAAACAAAACCAATAAAACACATACAATCATACAGTGGGCTAATTAAGCATTGTATAGACGACTCGACTGATGACGCCGCCTTTGGTGGCCCGCCACCCCCCCATCTACATGACTTGCTACTTCCTTTGCTCTCGTATTCCGTATCTATTCTCTTTTAAATTTCCGCCTTTTCAACCTGTCACTCTGCCCTTCCTCTCAGTACAATGGTCAAAAAAAAAAAAAAAAAAAACCTAAAAACCTTCGTATGTGTTCTTTATTACAACTGCCTACCTCATATGAATTATTCATTTTTATAATATTCATTTGGTGTGTAACGATTGTTTTCCACGTCAAGTTGTTAAGCAGTCTTCTAAAAAAGAAGAAGATACAGTTAACTTCAGAGACCAGAGATAGTCAAATATTGTGGCTGCGAGTTTCTTGAAGAGGGTCGGCCAAATTTTACGGATGCATGCTGTAAAATATCGGAGGAGAGTTTTGGAGAATGAATAGGCGAATAACTCATCTAGAAGGAATATAGAATATAGAATATATAGAATAGAATAAAGAAAGCAGAACGAAACATAGATTTAGATCAAAGATCATGAAATGATAGTTGCACTATCATTTTTATGCCCAAATAAAATATAATTGAAGCTACCAAAAAACACCAACCACAAATTTCGCATTAAATATAATTCGTAATTTATCATTAAATAAACATTTTATTTACTTTGTAGTGCTATTATACTTTATATTGTAATCGTATATTTTTTCGAAATATATCGTTTTATAGTTATAACAGCTAATTAACTTTTTTTTTTATCTAACTTCTAGTGTACCGTCAAGTTTTTAAATTATTTAAAGTGTGCCATAACGAAAAAAAGTTGAGAATCATAGTCATATCATTCATGGTTGCCAATCCTGGAGTTTTGACCTCAGATCTGGGGTTTATAGGTGTTGCTTATGGTTCTGGAGTTTCTTTTTTTCTTTTATATAATTTAAGAAAATCCTGAGGGGTTTTTCTGTTCTACATCAGGGGGTGTCAAAATTTTTTAGCTGATCATACCAAAATTCTCAATGAAAACATACCAACCAAAAAACCCAGTGGCAATGTGCACGCTTCTGAACTGAGTGATCCCGTGTTCAATATCCACTTTGGATCCGTATTCATTCGCTTGAGAGGTGAAAAATATCTGAATACGTCATCCCTCGGAGAAGAATAGGACCGAGGAAGCTGTCGTATCTGAAAGCGTATACACACGTATGCAGGCATTCATATAACGACTATTGCAGTCATAATGATAAGATTATTTCTTGTTAAAAAAAAAAAACAGGTTAGAACTCAAAGATTAAACGAAAAATATCATAAATTAGTTTTTTCGTTTTAAATTTTCAAATTTTTATTAGTTTTCATTTTTTCTATTATATTCCCTATTATTCTCTATTTATTGTTCCCCCTTTCTCCACAACAAACTAATCGATCTCTAGTATATTCATTAGCCCCTAGGGGTCGATATAGACCTCTGCTCTATATCTGTAGACCGTGCACTAGATCAACCCCCTCTTTGGCATTCTCAACGAATCGTGTTCTACATCGACCCTCTAATTCGTACCCTCATCCACTCCTGTGTAGATCACTGATCTAGATCGACCCCCTTTTTTCTCACTCATCGACCCCTGATCTAGATAGATCCTTTAATTGGTTCTCTCCTCTCATCAACTCCTGATCTAGATCGACACTCTCTTTGGCTCTCTCATCAACCCCTGATCTGGATAAACCATTTGTAGATCGCCCCTGATCTAGATCGACCCTCTCATTGGCTCCCTCATTCATTCCTCTGTAGATCGCTGATCTAGATCGACTCCCTTTTTCTCTCATCCACCCCCGATCTAGATCGACGCTTTCTTTGGCTTACTCATTCACCTCTGATCTAGAGCGACCCTCTCATTGGCTCCCTCATTCACTCCTCTGTAGATCACTGATCTAGATCGACTCCCTTTTTCTCTCATCCACCCCCGATCTAGAAAGACGCTTTCCTTGGCTCACTCATCCACCTCTGCTCTAGATCGACCTTCTCATTGGCTCCCTCATTCATTCCTCTGTAGATCGCTGATCTAGATCAACTCCCTTTCTCTCTCATCCACCCCCGATCTAGATCGACCCTTTCTTTGGTTCACTCATCCACCTCTCTGCAGACCCTCTATGGCTCTTATCCAACGACCTCACTCCTTGGGATTTCTCACCCCGATTATGAAGACTTTGGTATATGGACCTCCTAGCCCTAGAACAAGGACTCTTTGGATTCTCTTTAATATAGACCACCTAACAAGTATTTTGCACTGTTTAAAACCTAGCAAATTGCTTTTTATTCCAAATCACTTTTTCAAACATCGGTTTGTTTCATAAAGTCTATTTCATAGACAAACCAAGGTTTGTTTACAAGTCTAAAACAGAGACTAGAGGTGTCTGGCAAAAAAAAAAAAGGGATATTCTGTATTCTATTTCAATGTTAAACTCTCAATTCTCTAATCTCCTTCAAAAAGTGATGCCCTCATAAAGGCTATTTAGGGCCTAGAAGTTTGTGCTAGTCCGAGTAGAAATTAGACAGTGTAAGTTAGCTGATCTAAATATAGAATGCACTGGCAATCTCCCAGCAACATTTCTCAAACCACACCATCAATAGGACTAAAAACAACTCTCGCCTTTTATGTAATCCATATTTCTTCAAGTCATTCATCATATTTTAATATATATATATATATATATATATATATATATATATACATATATAAAAATATTTCACATAAACACGTTAAATAACAATCAATGATCAAACCACAATAAGAAATGGGAAAACAAGACTAAGATCTTTCAACCGTAACAAGCGGTCTTCGTCAGTTGGGTTTTAACTCTGACGAAGACCGCTTGTTACGGTTGAAAGATCTTAGTCTTGTTTTCCCATTTTCTTATTGTGGTTTGATCATTGATTTATATATATATATATATCAATATTCACATTAAGCACATGAAATAACAATCAACGTTCAAACCATAGTAAGAAATGAGAAAAAAGTTTAAGATCATTTAACTGTAACAAGCGGTCTTTGTCAGAGTCCAGTTGATCCCAAATCTCAAAATTCAGTTGGGATTTGACTCTGATGAAGACCGCTTGTTACGGTTGAAAGATCTTAGTCTTTTTTTCTCATTTCTTATTGTGGTTTTGAACGTTGAAACACACAGACACACACGCACACACACGCACACACACGCACCCGCACACGAACACGAACACGCACACGCACACGCACACACACACACACACATATATATATATATATATATATATATATTACCAATTTGGGTTACTAGCCGCTGCGTCTACAACGTGCTTGGTCTCCCTTTCTCTTTTCTCCTGAAGACGGATTTGAGTTTGTAAGTGTGTTTCTTTATTTTGTGTTCTACCTCTCTTCAATTTTGAAGTGATATATATATATATTTTGAGTAGCAGTTTGCTTCTCAATACGAGTACTTCGCACTTCTTCCCGATGACGACGGTTGTCGTAATATCGAAGTGAGCTTTCTTTATCTAGCTTTTGTCTAGCGTCAAACAGTAAAAACACCTTTCAGCCAACATTTGATCTATATTTGTATACATCTTCAGAGCTATATCAATATAGAAATCCAATTATTGTAGGGTAAAAAGCTAATGAAATGGTCTCCACATATAAAAATTTAATGGTATAAAAAACGCGTTTTGAACACGTAGTGTACTTCCTCAGGCATTAACTAAAAAAATACAATGACACCAGAGAGATATATATAGTACAAAGTAAATATAGTGCAAAATAAAAATAAAATAAAATAAAATAAGGAAGAGAATACATACGAACCTACGGGTAAGTGTCTGTGGTACAACTGACTGGGAATAGAATGGAAGTGGTGAGGATATGGGGTGTACATCTGTTTCATATTAGAATGCAGGTACATTTCTTTGTCATTTTTTTTTAACTCTCTCTCTCTTCCTTTTTTTATTTTATTTATTTTTATTTTGTACTATATTTACTTTGTACTATAGAAAACTCTCTGGTGTCATTATATTTTTTAGTTAATGCCTGAGGAAGAACACTACTTGTTCGAAATGCGTTGTTTATACAATTAAATTTTTATATGTGGAGACAATTTCATTAGCTTTTTACCCTACAATGAGTAAATACAACATAATAACTGATTCCACTACGTTAGAAATTCAATTACAATTCAATGAAAACAATTAAATGTTACTTTATTCATATGCATATGCATTATTACCTTAGTATTTTGTTTACTGAAAAAAAAAAAAAATTTACACGACCGTTGTATTCATTCAAACTACAGTCCTGCTCTTAGCGGCAGTTTAACGAACTTTCGTTATCAATTTTTGATAACTCAGAAACATTTTAAAAAAAAAAAAAACCCAATGAAAGCTACATAGAAAAGAAACTGGAAGCTACAAAAACTAGTTTTTAATAAATTATTAATTTCATTTAATATTTATTACTATAGATAGTTTAAATACAAAATTGGTTATTGACGATTATGTCCAAAAATTGAAAGATTACAAGCTGATGTTTCACTGAACGTTTTCTTCCTATCATAATAATAAAAAAAATTGACATATTTACTGATCGACATAATTACTGATTGAACTACTATTCTAACTGATATAGTGATCGATAAACACGGCAATGAGAATGCATTTTGACTGAAAGAAAAGGTTCAAATTAATTAATATAATATATTAATTATATTATAATTACCGGAGATTCGCGCTCCGTTCTTCAACGTGAGGAGATCTCTCTCACTTCGTCCTCTCTTCCTAGTCTACTCTCCTGATGACGAACAACAGTTCGAAATATTGAATTCTGTAAGTGTTCTCTTTATTCTTTTTCTGTGTCGTGCTTTGTGTAATTTAAAGTTTTAATATAATATAATTAATATAAGTAGAATCCAATGATTACCAATAATAATCCTATTGTTATACATAAATTACCTATAATAATTCAAATTGAAAATAATTGTATTATTAGAAACCAAAAAAAAAAAAAATAAATATTTCTGAAATATTTAAAGACAATCTTAAATAATTAATGATAAAATCCATAAAAAAAAATGCAAAAATTTCAAAACTCTAGGGTTATCACTTTAGGAGAAATAAATGTTTTAAAAAAAACGGTTTTTGGCAAAAAAAGTGACTTTCCCATCATGCATAATTCTTCCCAAACAATAGGGATCTTCCTCCCTTTTGAGGCCCATTTTTGTGTAAAATATCAACTTGATCCATCAAAGATTTGGACCGTAGCGTGGTAACAAGCAATGCTAAACACACGCACCACCCACCCACCCACCCACCCACACACACACGACATCATCGTAAAAACCTCATAAAACGACTTTGGGACCTCAAAACATGTAATTCCGTCAAAATCTCGAGATCGAATTTTTTCACGATCACTATACTTTACTTATAGTAAAGTAAAAATAAACACAAAGTGTACAACCTTTCAATAAAACAGAACTTAAGGTAAAGATAACTGACATATAACTATTAAATATAAAAAAGGTTACGAGGATTAGGTCCAAAAATTAATTACTAAAGATTTCATTCCAAAGTTTTGCCAAAAATTTTTCGGTATTCTCAATTCTTCAAACAATGTATTGACAAAAAATTAGTACTACTATAAACAAACTCTGAAAACAAACAGATCCAGAGAATATTAACTAACAGAAAACCAAAAACATAATAACAAACAGCACAAATAAGGTAAAAGAAAACCAAAAAATGAACTTTAGTGTTATTGTTTTTATACATAGATATGTTCAATGATCAAACCACAATAAGAAAATGGGAAAGCAAGACTAAGATCTTTCAACCGGAACAAGCGGTGTTCGTCAGAGTCAAAAAACCCAACTGATTTGGGTTTTTTGAAAATTCCATACAGACTTCATTCCGAAGTTTTGCAAAAAATTGTTCGGTATTCTCAATTCTAAAAACAATATATTGAAAAAAAATTAGAACTACTATAAAACCCAAAATCACTTGGGTTTTTGACTCTGACGAAGACCGCCTGTTACGGTTGAAACATCTTAGTCTTGTTTTCCCATTTCATATTGTGGTTTGATTATTGATTGTTATTTCACGTGTTTATGTGAAATCTTTTTATAGATATGTTTACAAAATAATGTCGGCTTGTAATCTAAAGTTATTAATTTTTCGATCTTATCCACAGTAACCAATTTTGTTTTTAAAGAATCAGTGGTCAATAAGCTATATCATATATATATATATAATTGATTAATTAGTAATTAAAAAAATATTTTGGTAATTTCCAGGTTCTTTTTCGATGTAGTTTTAATTCATGAAAAATTCATTTTAAATTTTTCATTTCATGAAAAAATTTTCTTTTGCATGTATAGAGTTGGAAAAATTTTACAGACTACAGGTACTATAAAGGTACAGAACATAAGTTAAAACCGTTTTCATGTATAATCTGGACGTGGTTTGGACAGAAAGATTTATAATTATGCAAGCCTACAGAACACGGATAAAAAGTAGGTGAGGTAGACTATAAAGGTACAGAATGAAAGTTAAAACCTGTTTGATTCATATGCTTGCACCCTGACCTTATGGCCAATAACATGACATGAAGCAACCCCAGATCGATGTTTTTTTTTTACGTGGTGCCCTTTTCGCCACATCGGCAGCACCGAAGACATCTCTCCCACCACAGATGAGTAAGACGCCATGCAGGCTACGGATGTGCCCAAGGTGGACCTCGCGGAGGCGGGCATCCACGACAGACAACATAACTTAAAACCACTTTACGTTTTGTGTTGTCATGGTTTGGACAATATATTAGTTCACGAGTAGTTTAAAATATCAATATTGTGCTAACTTTTCTTTCTTATCAATACCAATATAGATTTATTGGTATGATCTGGTAGGAAATATTGTTTTAAACAAATGTTATTAAAAAAGAATTGAGGCTTTTTCATGGATGATTTTCTTGCAGAAATGTTTATTTTTTTGCCTTTGTATCTTTCAATAGTTTACTGGTAACTCAAGAATTAATTATACCTAAAGACATAATGAAAACATAAAGATATAAAGATTAATTAATACCTAAGGTTAATTAATGTTATATTAATTAAACATTAATTAATATAATGAGAACAATTAAACCCTAAGAAATATTAACGAGAATTAGAAAACAAACTTTAATAATTAAAACAATCGATGCAAGCTTTCCACCACTTTGGTCTTCTTCAAGTAAACATTAAAATACGCAATATAAAATAAATAAAATGAACAGTAATATTACATACGCAAAGTTATTGATAAGGGCAATGGGTGTTCTGATAAAAAAGAACGATGGCAGCGCAACCACGCGTTAGATTCCAGTACTAGCACTCCCATGCGTCCAACAGGTCGAAAACAAAGGGAGCTAATTTGCGCAAATTTTATTTACGTGAACATTCAGTTTTTTTTTTTTTTTAGCTTTATTGCTCTTTATTAGAGTTAGAATTAGAGTTTAATTTTTTAATTTTTCGTTCAATTTTATAACCAAATTACAGAAAACACTGTTAAAAAAAAATCATTATAGGGTATTTCTCTCTATATCTTGGTGTTATTTATCCTTTGAAGGTAACACTGTAAAGAAATTTGTTTTAGGGTATTTTTTTCCTCT
>JAPFBL010000487.1:0-209355 GCA_026182355.1 Hermatobates lingyangjiaoensis | reverse complement strand
ATAGGCAGAAGTCAGAATTTTTTGAATTAGAAAAATGATGAAATTTACATTATATAAAATGAAGTAACAATAGATAGTTAAGATGTTAGTTCACTAACTATCTATTGTTACTTCATTTTATATAATGTAAATTTCATCATTTTTCTAATTCAAAAAATTCTGACTTCTGCCTATGAAAAAGGTTTTAAATAAAACCGAAACGTCGGCATTGAGAGTTTGATTTTGATCCTGGAAAATTGACCGAATCCCGATTACATTATACACCTATTCTATCCAACGGTTGATATATTATTGAATTTGTTATATATATATATATAAAGCTCGGAAAATAGTTTGAATATCAACGATGTCTCTAGGACAGATGATATATATATATAACGACGCAGGAGTCGTTGTCTGCCTGCGGAGCGACTCGTTTCTATCTTCCTGATGACGAGGACATCGAAATATAGTAGTGAGTTTCTGTTCATTTCTGAGTGTTCTTTGGGTCAATATAGTTTATATATATACTTCAGATAAAATGAAGGTCTGTGTGGACAATAAAAACTTTAACACATAGGAAAAAACACAGAAAGTCACTACAGAACTCACTTCGATATTCACTTCGACTCTACTCAGAGTAGCAGTTTGCTCCTCAACGCGAGTACTTCGCACTTCGTCCCGATGACGACGGATGTCGAAATATCGAAGTGAGTTCCGTAGTGACTTCTGTATTCTTTCTTATGTGTTAAAGTTTATATATATTATATACAATATGTATTTCAAAACACAATAAGAAATGGGGACAAAAAGACTAAGATCTTTCAACCGTAGTATACGGTCTTCGTCAGAGTCAAAAACCCAACTGCTCAGTTGGATATCTAAGCGATGGTCAGTTTACGTTTGATACTATAATTTAATATTCAGTTGTATGATTAAATCTGAAGAGGCTTGAATGGGAGAGTTGAACTAGAAAAGGCTAGGACTAGGTGTGAGAGGAAGTGAGAAGTAGAGCAGAGTGGTCGGAGGGCTTCAAAGACCCTTCCGCAACATATCTTTCAACTCCTAGACTTCATTATAACGTCAAAGTAGAGTTTTTAAAACTTCGCTACAATGTTTAGATCATTACAGTTTTACCGTGGATGTAGGACCACTAAACACAGGCAGGACAAACGAATACAGTGTTAAGAATACTATACCAAAAGCTTGGGTCATATAAGAATCTGTTTCCGTTCCTTAATAACAAGAAACAAAAATTAAAATTATCCCTGTCAATCATGTTCAGTGAATTTATTTCAATAACTATTGCTATAATTTCTGAGTGACAGAAAGGGTCACAGGTAGTCAAGTTATTTCAATAATGATGAATAGAAGGTAACATTAGCAATGATTTATATCTCGGTATTTAGCGAATAAAATTATCATTCATAAAATCAAAAAAGAACCCATTTCAGCTATCTGAAATCTGATGTATATTAACATTATAACAGCTTTGTAACGTTGCAATGTAGTTTTGATAAACGATATAGACCAAAAATTCTGTAGTACTTTACATTCAACTGTGCTCTAAACCAGGGGTTCTCAATCCACAGTTTGCTGTGGATAGAGGACGTTCTCTTGTAATCAGATGTTTTTTTAGTCATCCCTCGTTATTTTCTCCTATATTGTAGTTTATCAAAACTACATTGCAACGTTACAAAGCTGTTATAATGTTAATATATATCAGATTTCAGATAGCTGAAATGGGTTCTTTTTTGATTTTATGAATGATAATTTTATTCGCTAAATACCGAGATTTAAATCATTGCTAATGTTACCTTTTATTCATCATTATTGAAATAACTTGGCTACCTGTGACCCATTTCTCAGTGGACAGGTTTTAACCATCATTGGAATATACTAATAATCAAATCACTGAATGTTATGAAGTTGATAAGGAATCTCACCTGAGGATTAGGTGAAGAAGAGTTTAAGTACCCATATAAACTGTCTACATTTTTTTCCTTCTTACTTGTTAAACAATATATATATAATAATCCATTTTGATGCCATTCATATAGTAAATTTGTTTTGCCATTTTTTCTTTATAAAATATCTTTTGCTATTCCAATGCTTTAAAATAAGAGTTATTTCAAATCATTGTTGACTATGGATTATATATTCTTCCAAAAATAAAATTCAATTTTTATAACTAAATTATATTATAGTTTTATATTGAATTCAAACAATCTGGCTAATGAATACCACTCACGCATATCAGTTGTCCTTTAAAATCTTATACTGTCGTTTGAATAATGAATAATTTATGCCATTTCTGCCATGTAATAGCATCATGTTGGCAGTATTAAATGTAATATTTAAATGAAAAAGATAGATGGTGGAACTAGAATTGTGGTCTTTTTTTTTTATAAAGTATATCTCTTATAATAAATTAAATATTAATTTTAAAGAAAATTGTTAAAATTTACTTTGAAAGCAGTGATTAAAGCTGAGAACGAAAAAAATTTGTTCTGTGTTGCCTAAATAAGGAAACAACAGTTTTATCATGTTGACTTGTCGAGAATTATGATTGATTAAACCAAAGATTGAGACGAAAGAACAATAGCATACAATGTATGATGTCATGATAAAAGATAGTCTATCAGCCCAGACGACCAGCCCAAAAGCGAGCACGTTAACCACTGAGGTCTATCAGCCCAGACGATCAGCCCAAAGGCGAGCACGTTAACCACTGAGGTCTATCAGCCCAGATGACCAGCCAAAGGCGAGCACGTTAACCACTGAGGTCTATCAGCCAAGATGACCAGCCCAAAGGCGAGCACGTTAACCACTGAGGTCTATCAGCCCAGACGACCAGCCCAAAGGCGAGCACGTTAACCACTGAGGTCTATCAGCCCAGATGACCAGCCCAAAGGCGAGCACGTTAACCACTGAGGTCTATCAGCCCAGACGACCAGCCCAAAGGCGAACACGTTAACCACTGAGGTCTACCAGCCCAAAGGCGAGCACGTTAACCACTGAGGTCTATCAGCCCAGACGACCAGCCCAAAGGCGAGCACGTTAACCACTGAGGTCTATCAGCCCAGACGACCAGCCCAAAGGCGAGCACGTTAAACACTGAACTAACCTGGACCCGAGTATAGCTGAAACTTGAAATTTTTTTGAAATCTTGCGTTCAACTTCATGCATGCTTTATCTAAAAGTTATTACAAACAGAAACAGTATAAAACACAATATACAAAGGTAGGATGGTTTTCAATAAACCTTTCTAATAAGATCGACTAGAAATAGTATTTTTCTCTGAAGAAAACTAGCTGATATATGAGATTTAGGTAGATGCAATTAACAAATTGAAATGGTAGAACTGACTTTTGGCTGGAGGCAATAGGCTGACGTAATGAGGACGAGTTAAATAGCTGAAACTTGTAACTGCTCCGCTGATAGAGTATAATGGTTTCGAGAGTCTAGTTACCAAGTTAGACCATTAGCTTCGTTATGCCAAGACCTCTAGTTGCTCCTTCTAATTTCAAGACAATTTACAATTCCTCTTCCAATGAACGAAAAAAAAATTTCTACTATCTATTAATGAATATTTTGAACATTCACAGGTAATCATAAAAAGAAATAGAGTACAGATGCCTAGTAGATGATACCAACAATTGACGTGATGTAACGGTAAATGAAGACTATAATAATCTAAAATTATTTTCTTCAGGCAATAAATTATTTCTGTTAATATTAATGTTGAAAGAGGGATTCAGTTAAAAGGATATCTTAAGTTTGGAACTTAATCTGGTGCAACGAAATGAATGAGGACTATAACAAAAACACAAAGAAGAAAATTTGAAGAATTTAATGTTAAAAACTCTTCTTTATTTTAGAAGACTCATCGTAATTCCTTTTAAGTAAAATCAAGAATAAAGGTGTACGACATTTTTATATTTTACTAAAAAAACACCTGTCTTAATAAAAACACAAGCAATCTAAATATACAAGATAGAAAGAAGTATCAAAACTAGGTACTCACTTTTTTATTTAAACCCTTCTCGAAAAGAAGTGACAGGGTGAGAAGACGAATGACAAGGATACACAATAAATATGTGAAATAAAAATCAACGTCTAAGAGCTAGTAGGGAAATAAGAACAATAACTGTCAATTGACACGTATATATGAGTATATGAAACCATATATATATATATACAAAACTAAAACTTATCGGGACTCGGTCAGTTCTTCAGGTCCAAATTAAACTCTCATTGTCAACGTTTCGGCTTTTATTTAAAACCTTTTTCATAGGCCTACAAAAACAGAGGAAAAATATAAGAAATAATACAATCATTCAAAAATCAAACATACATAAAAGTGCAATTAGTTACAATTAAGAAATTACAATAGAAATTTCTTAATTGTAACTAATTGAACTTTTATGTATGTTTGATTTTCGAATGATATATTCATCTGTTTTTGTAGGCCTATGAAAAAGGTTTTAAATAAAAACCGAAACGTTGGCAATGAAAGTTTAATTTGAACCCGAAGAACTGACCGAGTCCCGATAAATTTTAGTTTTGTTTCTATTCCATGGTCGATACTTTTATCAATATTTATATATATATATATATAGAAAATTGTCACAATAACACGTGATATGAATATTCAGGTAACTCACCACAAATTAAAGAAGATAGTCGCTCTAAGGCCTTTCGCTTTCACGTCGTCAGAGAGCAAGTGAATACAAGTTGTAAGCAGGTTATGAATTTTGATTTAAAGAAGGATTAAGATTGGCATCATTGACAGTATTTTTCCCTATAACTGTTGAAATAGTCTTGATTTGTTTGATAATTCCTTCAATTAGAAATTCATCTAATTTAGACTTTTCTAAGAGCTTGGTCAACACTAGTCCAGGCCTTTTTAAATTAGATGAATTTCTAATTGAAGGAATTATCAAACAAATCAAGACTATTTCAATAGTTATAGGGAAAAATACTGTCAATGATGCCAATCTTACTCCTTCTTTAAATCAAAATTCATAACCTGCTTACAACTTGTATTCACTTGCTCTCTGACGACGTGAAAGCGAAAGGCCTTAGAGCGACTATCTTCTTTAATTTGTGGTGAGTTACCTGAATATATATATATATTCATTTCGTATTGTGGTTTGATCATATATATAATCAGTTCAATGTACATATAAAATAAAGAAACAATGATAAATTGAAAGCACACACTTACAGTCTCTAATTTTCTGTTAAACCGTCTTCAGGAGAGATAATAGAGGTAAACTAAGCACACTGGTACAGAGACGGTTGGAGACCCTCCAATATAAATATATATATATGCAGATGAATCACAATAAACACGTGATGCAATCAATGAAAACAAACCACAAGGAAAAAAAGAAAACAGATAGAAAAAATGCTCTGAGGCCTTTCAATTTATGTCATCAGAGCATTTTTTCTATCTGTTTTCTTTTTTTCCTTGTGGTTTGTTTTCATATATATATATATATATATAGGTGTGAATCAGGATTCAGTCAATTTTCCAGGATAAAAAATCAAACTCTCAGTGCCAACGTTTTATTTAAAACCTTTTTCATAGGCAGAAGTAAGGTTTTTTTTTATTTTAACTAAGAAAATAAAAAGAGTCAGAAACCCAACTCTGTGGTTTGATCATTGATATATGTGTATATAACTAAGTCTGCAGGGGGATCCTGAACCAAGCACACAGGAAACTATAAAAGCTTCAGAGGAGTCATACAGTAGTCCTATTGAATATACTCGTAGATCTCAACTGTGCATTTTTTGAAAAGTAAGTATTCAACTAATCTAATTTTTGGACCCAATTTCATGATAATCCATCAATCGGTATGATTTCTGTTGGTGTAACAGTAAAGTTTCGGAGTCAATAATAATTTGAAAATTTAAAATGTTCTAAAAAAACAAAAATGTTTTTGGAGTTTTCAAAATCTGAGATATTTCCAGTTATACCTTTTATCTGTTTCTATTAAGATGCATAATGTATTCAAAAATTTCAACAATGAAATATGGTACAATGATTTCGTTACTATTGTAATCAGTTCAGTTATAAATTAATGATAATTCCAAATTTGTTGAAATTTAAAAAAAAAATTATTATGTGGTTCAATACTTCACTCGAACTATTACAAAAGAATATTTATTATAACGTTATATTTTACTATATTTATAAATATAATAATGAACATTTTATTTTTTACACATGACCGAATAATTCATTTGACAATATCTTAAGGCGAGATTGATTTGTTTAGAGATCTAAGCTTTGATTGATGCGATAGTTACTATCCATCACTGCGATAGTCAGATTATCTGTTTGAAGCTAAGAAAATAATTTCTTATCAACTCCTCACAAAATATACATAATACACAGATTAAAATAAAATCAAAGGTGAAATGGATTTACGCAAAACATTACATATTTGTATTTCATTGAAAAATATTACAAAAACATTACTTCTTCTTGATTTTCATTGTCACAACATGTTATTCTGTACTATTTTAAGATATATATATATATATATATATATATATATATATATATAATATATAAATATATAAATGTGCATTACAATATATATATATATATATATATATATATATATATATATATCAGTGGCGATTTCTCAGGGAATGCAACGCATGCATTGCATGCATAGAATTCATCTTTAAAGAAACCAAAATGTTCGAGACTCGAAATATTTAAAGGAACCCTTTTTTTTTATTCCACTACACGCTAAGGAACCATTTTCTATGATTGCGCTAAGCTTCACAATGCAGGGGTTTACTCTTATCATTTCTGGTTAATGAAAATGTTCTTAATTGCCAAGAGAAACAAGAACGAAGTTTGCATACACTGCAACTCAGGCTTGCTGAGCTCCTCAAATACATACTGGAAAGTGATTTGCACACAGGTCTTCCGGAAATTTATAAACTCATGAATTTGGTTATGACTATTCCCATAACAACAGCAAGTGTTGAGAGATCGTTTTCTGCCCTCAAAAGAATTAAAAGTTATTTACGAAGCTCCCAAAGTGAAGAGCGAATGTCTAATTTATCCCTAATTTCAATTGAAAGATATTTACTTAAAGATTTCATGGCAGATAGAGAGAAGTTTTATGGTTTTGCTATCGAAGAATTTTGCAAGAAGTTTTTATTCAAATGATATATTGTGTATCTCTTTCTTTAATAAAAACATTTTTTGCCTATTTTTATTGTATTGGTTAATAAAAGTTAATGTTAAAAGTATTTCCAAATAAAACCTGATTCAAATCCCCATAAAATGTTTTTAATACATCATTATCCTTTTGTGCAACATGAAAAGACTGAACATGAGAATTAGAAGGGTATTTCTCTGTATTTCTTTTATTCTTTGAAAATTGCATGCCTAAAGAAAAAGGTCAGGAGTCGCCACTGATATATATATATATATCAGTTCACAAACGAAGAAAAGCAACACACAGAGAAAGAGACACACTTACAAACTCAAATTTTTGGTATATCCGTCTTCAGGAGAAAAGAGAGAGGAAGAACTTGGTTTATCTGCCGCAGCGTTTACAGCTTTCTTGGCCTCCCTCCCCCTTTAGCCCAAGAAAGCTGTAAACGCTGCGGCAGATAAACCAAGTTCTTCCTCTCTCTTTTCTCCTGAAGACGGATATACCGAAAATTTGAGTTTGTAAGTGTGTCTCTTTCTCTGTGTGTTGCTTTTCTTCGTTTGTGAACTGATTTGCGTCCAGTTTGGATCGTTTTTTCGAATTTTAAGTGGATATAAAAAGATTTCACATAAACACGTGAAACAACAATCAATGATCAAACCACAATAAGAAATGGGAAAACAAGACTAAGATCTTAGTCTTGTTTTCCCATTTCTTATTGTGGTTTGATCATTGATTTTTAAGTGGATATATATATATATATATATAATATATTACACTCAAAATTCGAAAAAATGATCCAAACTGGATGCAAATCAACTCAGAAACGAAGAAAAGCAAAACACAACGGCAGGAAACCGTCCCGGCAACCGCGTTTCCGGCGTGCTTGGTCGCCCACTCCATTTTCTCCTGAAGACAGATCATCTGAAAATTTCAGTTTGTAAGTGTGTCTCTGTCTCTGTGTGTTGGTTTTCTTCGTTTTTGAGCTGATATATATATATATATAAAGATTTCACATAAACACGTGAAATAACAATCAATGATCAAAACCACAAAAGGAATGGGAAAACAAGACTCAGATCTTTCAACCGTAACAAGCAGTCTTCGTCAGAGTCAAAAACCCAACTGACCCTATATATATATATACGAGTTCAAAATTCAAGAAGAGTAACACATTGATTAAAGAAACACACTTACAGACTCAAATTTTCGGGTAATCCGTCTTCAGGAGAAAAGAGAAAGGGAGACCAAGCACGTTGTAGACGCAACGGCAAGTAGTATATATATATATATATAAAATTTCACATGAACACATGAAATAGCAATCAATGATCAAACCACAAAATGAAATGGGAAAAAAAGACTAAGATCTTTCAACCGTAACAAGCGGTCTTCGTCAGAGTCAAAAACCCAACTGAGTTGGGTTTTGGTTTTTGGTTCACATTGTGGTTTGATTACTGATTATTATTTCTCGTGTTCATGTGAAATCTTGTAAAAATATACATAAAATTATATGTTATGAGGACCCAGCCAAATTTTTTCATCGCCAACATTTCAGTTTTTCATTTAAAACCTCATTCATAAGCCTACAAAACAGAGAAAAATACATAAGTTGGCAATGAGTTAGCCGGATTTACCCAAAATTTTAGTTCAGATGTCTGTTTCCCTACTGTGTGAGCTTCTTCTTTGATTTTGAACTCCTATATATATATATGTATATGGAAATTACTTCCAGTACAATGAAAGTTAGTAAGAAAAATCGAGGCTATCAGCAGAAAGGTCGTAAATGAAGAAGCTGCTGCACATTTTAATTCCATTTGTTTAGAAGATCTGCTGCCTACTGATGCTAATATATATATATATATATATTCTTGATATAACACTTCAATATTTTCTGTTAATATTTTTCGGTTTAATTTGACATTATGTATATTTGTTGTGTGACTTAAAATAAACTGATACATAGAAAAAAAAACATAAAAAATGCTCAATTTTCAATAATTTGACCTTTATGGTGGTCGTTCTCAGGTCACGAGTGTTAGTCTTACTTTTTGTGTTTATCTTATGTTTGTCTTATATATATGCATGTGTTTATCTTAGGCGCATATATATATATATATATATATATATATATATATATATATATATATATATATATGATCTAGGAGGTGTCAGAGCTTATTTTTCTTCATTCTGATTCTTCCTACGACATTTTGTCTCATATACATATCTTAGGTGTTGCTGGTCTGAATACTGGGCGGTGACTGAGTGTCGGCTTGGCGAGTAGCTGGTGGTTGGTCACCTAGTAGCTGCAGTGTGCGTGAAACCCCCGTGTGTTGACGATTAATTAATGGGTTGTGCTTCATGATTTTCATGGCTTCATATATTTGCAGTCTGGCTGGATCATTAATTTTCTTTAAAATGATGGTGTTTTGAACAAGGTCCTGGCGGGTGAGTTTTCTTCCATGTTCCTCGGAGGTGTGTCTAGCGATGGCTCCTGCTTGCAAGTGCATTGTCAGTCGTCGTGAGAGTGTGGTCGATGTCATACCGATATATTTTGAATTGTCTAGGAGCTCACAATCTCCGATATTGCAGTTATATTCGTATATGACATTGGCCTTTTGTATCTCCGGGATGACTGCATCTGGGCTGTTTTTCATTATCAAGTTAGCGGTGGTTCTACTTTTATAGTAAATATGGACTTGAAGACGTTCATTTTCGTTATTACATTTAAAATTCCTGCGGATAATTTGTTTCAACACTCTCTCGTCTTCTTTATACGCCTCTGTGTATTGATTCTTATAGTACACCTTATACTGTACTTATACTGGACTGTGCTACTTCGGTCGATTGTTTGATTAGCATTGTTGGACCGGGTTTTGAGGTAGGCGTTAACTACTTTATCAAAAGAGGTGTTGCTATAGCCGTTATTGATAAATGTTTGCCTTAATTGAGAGATTCTTTCATGAAACAACTGCCATGATGAAGAGGTCTTGTATGTCCTATGTACTAGAGCATGAATTGTTCCTAATTTGTAGCGTTCGGGGCACTCACTTTTTTCGTTAATATATATTCCTTGGTCCGTTGGCTTTTGATATACAGATGTGATATAACTTGATTTACGGCCATCGATGTGCACGTCCAGGAAGTTGATTTGACCTTCTTCACCTTCCTCATGAGTGAAGTTCAGTCCAGACAATTTTTGGAATGCAATTTTTAGTGCCAGCAGCTCTTCTGTAGAATTAATGACAACCAAGCAGTCGTCTACATAGCGGCAATACAACGTAGGTTTATTTGTTTGTAGTACCTGGTTTTCAGTATAGCACATAAAGAAGTAGTTAACGCCTACCTCAAAACCCGGTCCAACAATGCTAATCAAACAATCGACCGAAGTAGCACAGTCCATAAGGTGTACTATAAGAATCAATACACAGAGGCGTATAAAGAAGACGAGAGAGTGTTGAAACAAATTATCCGCAGGAATTTTAAATGTAATAACGAAAATGAACGTCTTCAAGTCCATATTTACTATAAAAGTAGAACCACCGCTAACTTGATAATGAAAAACAGCCCAGATGCAGTCATCCCGGAGATACAAAAGGCCAATGTCATATACGAATATAACTGCAATATCGGAGATTGTGAGCTCCTAGACAATTCAAAATATATCGGTATGACATCGACCACACTCTCACGACGACTGACAATGCACTTGCAAGCAGGAGCCATCGCTAGACACACCTCCGAGGAACATGGAAGAAAACTCACCCGCCAGGACCTTGTTCAAAACACCATCATTTTAAAGAAAATTAATGATCCAGCCAGACTGCAAATATATGAAGCCATGAAAATCATGAAGCACAACCCATTAATTAATCGTCAACACACGGGGGTTTCACGCACACTGCAGCCACTAGGTGACCAACCACCAGCTACTCGCCAAGCCGACACTCAGTCACCGCCCAGTATTCAGACCAGCAACACCTAAGATATGTATATGAGACAAAATGTCGTAGGAAGAATCAGAATGAAGAAAAATAAGCTCTGACACCTCCTAGATTATATAAAGAAGAGTAAATAAATAATATATATATATATATATATATATATATAAATGTCAAAAGCATCCAGTGGATGACATTTACATGGACATACCTCTGAAATTTCCTACAGTTTCAATTCGTTATTAATTAAACATTCGGTGTTTAAATTTCATTTTTTTTCTATATTAGTGATTTTTTATTAAATTATAAACTAACTAATTGAAGCCTGAATTGTTTTTAATTAATCCTTTTTTTTTTCTCTTGGATTATCTCTTGAAGAAAAAATTGTCTGGTCGATTAAGAAAAGTCGGGCAGCTCTGCAATATCATGAAGCACCAAGAGTGATTTCTGAGTTCAGATTAGATACCCTAACAATGATGTCAAGATAACACCCTGTATATAGCCAGTCAACATGAATTCCCGTCATTCTCTCCTGACAGTCTTTCCAATTAACAGGTACCACAAATTTACAACCCAATCATAATTATTCTTTTTATAAAACTTACAAACTTATAAAAATTAATTTCCAATTAATTTTACTTTGCTTTGCAGTCAAATATTTAAATCAAACATTCCTTATATCAACCATCACCTTTAATCTACATTGTTTTTCTTTAATGAGGTTTCATCCAGCGTCAATTAATTTTCAATAAAACATCTTTAAGCCAAGGATTATACACATCTTTAGTGTATAATCATAATATGAATAATAGTGTTGTTATTCATAATATGAAAAAGTAAGTTACATTGTTTAGTATTCAGATAACATTATTACCAATTATATATATATATATATATATATATATATATATATATAAATGTTCAATGTACATGAAGAAACATAGAGAATTTAAAAGTACTCACTTACAGTCTCTAATTTTCTGTTGAACCGTCTTCAGGAGAGATAAGAAAGGGAAACCAAGCCCACTGGTACAGAGCGCACTGATCTCTGTACCAATGCGCTTGGTTTCTCTCTCTTATCTCTCCTGAAGACGGTTCAACCAAAAATTAGAGACTGTAAGTGTGCGCATTTAATCTCTCTATGTTTCTTTATATACATTGGACTATATTTGTCCATTTCGGATCGCTTTCATCGAACAAGTGTATATATATATATATATATGTATATATGTGTATACATATATAGTTGTATATATATATAGTTATATATATCTAAATATATAGTTGTTGTAAAGTTAATAATCATCAAAAAACAACACCTATGGCTTAGTGTCCCTATCAAATTTAATTGATATCATCAGTGTTAAAAAATGTATATATATATATATCAATGATTAAACCACAATAAGACTGGGAAAACAAGACTAAGATCTTTCAACCGTAACAAGCGGTCTTCGTCAGAGTCAAAAACCCAACTGAATTGGTTTAATCATTGATTATTGTTTCACGTGTTTATGTGAAATCTTTTTATATATATATATCTTTTCACTCCACATGGAGATTAAATGATATCTGTTTCTTAACATTTTTACATATCTTTTCATTCATTTTGATATCATAACATTATATGGGTGTATGAATAAAATTGCGGCTATTATGAAATAAATTTAAACATTTTTTTTTTAAATATTAAACTGTGTAATATTACACTTATAAAATGTATTTACTTACATTTTATTCTTCAGTAGATTATACGATAAGGTTAAATAATTTCTATAAACATTTTTCTTGCCAATATTTCTTCTAGTCATAATGACATCAATGAAAGATGCATCGATTGATATTATGTGAATGGTGCATTGATCCCAAGAAAGTTTACAACAACCGTGGTTAACAATCAACTGTGAATTACAAAGCTTCAAATCAAAACCAATCAAGCTAATTAATCAGCTCATAACAACCGTAGCTAATTAGAATGTATGACAAGGAATTGATGTCATGCATTATAATATCGAAGGGAGCTTTCTTCTGTAATGTATTTATTCTTTTAATTATTTTATTGTATTAGTTTTTATTGTCTTGTTCGATCATTTAAATGTTTTATACATATAAATGAATGAGTTTAGGAATAAACTTGAGAAAAAATAATTGAAAGACACGCAATCTCTATTTTTTGGTTGAATCGTCTTTAGGAAGGAGAAAAAGGATGACTAAACACGCAGTGTTGGCGAATCCTTCGGGGTTCTACCGACATGAAAATTTCTTTCTTGCTTATAACCTCTCACATCCTTTTTCCACGGTCACGGTTCACCCAAAAAGTAAAAAAAAACTCGCTATGCTTTATATGTCTTTCAATTATTTTGTTCTACACTCGATTTATTTCAACGCTAATAAATGTACGAGTTAGAAGGTAAATAACTTTGAATCTTACTTAGTTTATTTGATACATTAATTCAATATATTTATGGCAAGCACACACGTGTAAACACTTAGATATGTTCAAAGTGGTAACTACTTATATTGTTTAACTTTGTTTTTGTGGAAGTAAAGAAAGTGGACTTAGTACAAACTATCAATAGACGACTGCCTTCGTTATAGCACCATAGAAAAATTCTTATAAGCATAAGTAAGAAAATTTATTTTTTATCTGAGTTTTGTGATAGACGATTTGATTGAAGGTATTCAATGTTATCCCATTAACTTTTTATTTTAATAGTTCTATGCAAAAAAGAAGACATAGCATATCATAAACTTTTGGCTTTTCAGTGTATGTATTCTTAATTAACTTAATAACCTTGACTACCGATTTTCATTTATTTTAATTAAAAAAAAATGAATTTGTAAAATAATGTTGAAAAAAACTGGTGTTTTTGCAGAATGCTGGGAGTAGTGTTGTTGAGTGTTGGATTGGTGGCGCTCCAAGCGGACAGTGGGGAAGCCGCTAATTGGGCCCTTCTCGTGGCGGGCTCTAATGGCTTTTACAACTACAGACACCAGGTACGCATGGAGCTATCACTCGAGATGAACAACAAAGAAACAGCATGCATCTCAAATAAATGTCCTCCCAGCACTTAAATAAATAGGTTTCACAACATTCAACCGTTCTGCAGACATTGCAAGACCGAAAATACATTAAAACCCAATATATATCAAAAATGTACTAACTGAAACAAATAATGACAGTATAATTACATAATAGACCGCTATGCCAAATCTAAGACCTAAAATAATTAAATTAAAAGAAAATTAAATAATTCCAATATTTTCATTAATACTGTAATACATTATATATATATATATATATTGATAAAAGTATCTACCGTGGAATAGAAACAAAACTAAAGTTATAGGGACTCGATCAGATCTTCATGTTCAAATTAAACTCTATGAAAAAGATTTTAAATAAAGACTGAAACGTTGGCAATGAGAGTTAATTTGAACCTGAAAAACTGACCGAGTCCCTATAAACTTTAGTTTTGTGTATACATATATATATATAAAACAGTTCTAAATTGAGGATAGGTAGCAGACAAAGTAAAGAAACACACTTACAAACTCAAATTTTCGGGCAATCCGTCTTCAGGAGAAAAGAGAAAGGGAGACTAAGCACGTTGTAGACGCAACGGCTAGTCATACCATTATTGTGTCCAGTTTGGATCGTTTTTGCCGTTTATTAAGTCAATAGTGAATATATATATAATGTATATATATATATATATATATATATATATATATATACAGCTAGCCATTAGAAATATAAAAATATCAATTAACAAAAAAGGTACTCACTGTAGTCCATTCCTCGAATTTCTGTCCTTCTCTTTGTCTTCACCTGAACACAAAACAACTTTATATTATTTAGTCGAAATATGAACTATGGTAATTGTGTCTTTCGTTAATTGCCTTGTTTAAGTTTCCATTTTTTTAATAATTTGTTTAATTTAAACATATGTGCTCAAACAGATATATATATAAAGAATTCACGTAAACGCGTGAAATAACAATTAATGATCAAACTACAATAAGAAATGGAAAAACAAGACTAAGATCTTGTTGGGTTAGTTGAGTTAGTAAAAACCCAACTAACTCAAACTGAGTTGGGTTTTTGACTCTGACGAAGACCGCTTGTTACGGTTGAAAGATCTTAGTCTTGTTTTTCCATTTCATATTGTAGTTTGATCATTGATTGTTATTTCACGTGTTTAAGTGAAATCTTTATATATATATATTCTATTAAAACCTATGCCTATTTCCATATTAACACATTTTTGAATTAATTTTTCAAATTTTCTGACCTTTGACTTCCATAAGTTTGGCACAAGATACATCAGTTCCCCAAAATTTTTACTCGTGTACACCGACATGTTATGATCTTCAACGACCATTCTCAAGGATGTTATTTACAACGGCAGTTTCACAACTTACTTAAAACTAATACAATTTTAAACCGAAAAAGTCAAATAAACTATACACAAAGTCAATAAGTACACAGGATGACTTATGTCATCTTTTATCTAGAAAAAACTTTTGAATCTAACATTTTTTAAAAGAATCTACTAACTGATATAACTTATTTTTCAATAAATGTATTTTCTTTTACCATTTTTTTCATATCTTTTTTTTTCTATTTATATTTTGCTATTATTTGAATCTTTCAAGAAGTTTATATATATATATATATAAACCTAGATTTACATATAGAATACACATAAAAAATATCACAAAAATTTATTTTCTTTCAAATCCTCTCTGATTAGATTCAATAGATCAAATATTATAAACATTAGTATTTGTTCTATCTTGATGAGGGCAATAGACTCTTCAAAGAGGGTTGACAGCTAGCGGATAGTTTTTTAATTTTTCTTACTGTACTCCTTTGTTTACCCAAACATCTCTTCCTGGACTATTGTCCTTTCCTGCACACTACACTCTTAAATATACCACTCTTCCCTCCTACTCCTTTGAATGTCCCATTGTGAGGTTTCTGCATCTTGGTTTCTTTTGAATATTTGACTCTGACGAAGAGTGCTTTTTTGTGGTTGAAAAAATTTAGTCTTGTTTTCCCATTTCGTATTGTAGTTTGATCATTGATATATATATTTGTGAAAGCTGAAAGCAGTCCTACATTTAAACATATATCGTATAATAACACCCCTTATTTGGCTTGTATCTGTTTCCTGTATAATTTTTCCAATTTCCGGAATTTCTTCTACGTCTCTTCGCAAAAACTGTAAAGCTTATCACCTATATTACTAGTCGACATATTTCGAATGTACCACATTCATCATCAGGACAGTAATTATTATATTAGTGGGTTAGAATCAGGGAGCATTATGGGAGATTAGGATAGTGTGGTTGAACTCGCCTACAACCTTCTACCTGGCTAATCAGGGTTGGTCTGTTAGAAATCAACTTTAAGATTCTATAAAAGTTACTAATTTGTATATTTTTGGCTAGCTGTTAATATTGAATTATAATTACTTCCTTTAATTGTAATTTAAAATTGTTCTTTTCTCTTGCATTAATTTTTATGGAGTTGACCATTACCTCTCTTGTGAGTTTTGTATAATAACTGATTCTGTGTCACATATTGCGGCCCTGGCGGAAAGGTGGATTGTTATATGTTACATTTTATGCTATACATTGTTTTATATATATATATGTGATTCACGATGAATCACAAACACAGAAATAAGGAACAAACACACTTACTGTCTCTAATTTTTGGTTGAACCGTTATCAGGAGAGTTGAGATAGGGACACCAAGCGCACTTGTGAAGCGACGATTGGAGACTTATTGTATATATTATATTATTATAGAAATTATACAAATTATTATTATACTAATATTATATATATATATATTAGTTTTCCTGCCGTTGTGTTTCCGGCGTGCTTGGTCGCCCTTTCTATTTTCTCCTGAAGAAGGTTCATCCAAAAATTTGAGTTTGTAAGTGTGTCTCTTTCTCTGTGTGTTGCTTTTCATCGTTTTTGAAGTGATTTGCGTCCAGTTTGGATCGTTTTTTTCGAATTTTGAATGAAATATATATATCAAGCAGAACTAACATGAACACATGAAATAGAAAACAACGTTTAAAATACAGTTTGGAATAGAAAACATCAATTCTCCTTGTGTAACCCTAACAAAGATAGATACTTTTTCCAAAAGATCGTAGTCCCAATTCTCAATAGATATAGATATACAAAGGGTAACCAAAAACATGAAACATATGGCACTTTTTTCAGTAGAAGGAGGCGATCAAAAATATTCAAAAGTTGTTTGATAGATATATAGATATAAAGTTAAGGAAAAGAGGTAGAGTAAGTAATTATAAAGTCATTCATAGGCGAGAAATAATTGAAGTACTTCCTTTCTATAATTAATTATCTTTGTAGTTTCTTCTTGAAATTATATTTTATGTAGTTTAGAGGGTTTACTGTAAATATTTTTGATTTGTTTCCCTGATTTTCTTTTTAAAGAAAATTAGCAAAAGTTGGTGAATTAATACATTATTACTTCCTAGATTATGTTTGATCTGAGTGCTTGTTTTTATTCATGAAAATTTCTTTTTCAAATTTCGGTAATAACTCTACATTTGTGAAGTGGGATATGGGAAATTTTGTTCCAAAAAAATGTACGTCTGGAAGGGATGCAAGTAGTGTATCTGAGTGCATACGTAAGATGCAGCTCCCGATGTGGTATAAGACAATTAAAATGCAGTATCAGGACACTACAGTCCTTAAGTCTATTAGTGTGAGCGTCAGAAACACAACAATAAATTTTATTACATAATTACTCATTAGTAGACCCTTTAGAAACGATCTTTCTGAAACCGTTCAAATAAGAAGAGTAATAAATCAAGTATGATGACTAACTGCTCTAATTATAAATGTAATTCTTGTTTCTGCAATCAGTAATTAAAGGGTTAATTTGGGATTTTATATTAATGACTCAATATAAGACAGCATGTAAAACGTATTATTTGGCATGACCTCAATACACTCCCACATAACGAATACCTGAAGGGGTTTTTTTTATTTAATTTGGTCGAGGTTGACTCTCATTTAAAAAAAATTTGCTGCCTGCATCGCCTTAATTTACCTTATCTTCGTCCCTTCGCCGGGAACACTCGTTAAGCTTGATTATACTTTTACTTGCGGCAAAAAAAAACGAGGTATGTTAACAAACGTTGTCAACCATCTGACATATTCTCAAAACACATCTCTCTTTAGGGTAAATATTTCCGGAATGAACATTTGACATCTATATATCACATATTCTGAATCAATTTAACAAATTATATGACATTTCTGATTTATGTATTTCATAAAAGCATATGTAATTTCACAATTAAAAAAAACGGTCCAGTGGACTTTTTTTTATAAAATAAATTCAAAACGAAGGAAACACACAGAAATAACTCACATCGATATTTCGACCATCTGAGTCACCGCCCTGCTTTCCTGAGGGACTATTCGCTCTTCACACCTCCTGATGACGACGATTGTCGAAATATCGATGTGAGTTATGTCTGTGTCTTTCTGTGTGTTTCCTTCGGTTTGAATTTATTTCATATGTAATTTCATTTATACTATAATGTTTATATATAATATTATATAATAATATAATATAACAGATATAATATCAAATACTGGTGACGTAATTTGTTTGATTGTAAGGAAATTTATAAAGGGCCAGGTTAGCTCAGTAGCTAACGTACTTGCCTCTGGGCTGGTAGTCCGGGGTTCAATCCCCACCTGGTCCTCAATTTATTCACGCGAGAGGTGAATAAATCTGAGTACATCGTCCTTCGGAGAGGACGTTAAACCGTCAGTGCCGAGCCTTTACGAAGTCAAGTACTCGTTAAAGATCCTTACTCGAAATCCACTTGAATTAGGCAAAATTTTGGACTCCCAATGTAGAATCACCGATCAAACAAAAAGCTGGTAAACGGCTGACGCTATCACCCGATAGGGGATCGGTTAAACAATTAAAAAAAAAAGAAAATTGTTTAATTTTATTAGTATTATAATTTATAATGCCATTAGACTTAATTAATATCACTATGGTGTCGCCATGAACTACAGGGTCTAAGTTTGGCCCACATTGTAGTAGAAGCCAAAACACCTGCAATAATAAAAATTCAAAATTTTAATTTAGTTAATTAGTTAATATCAATCTATTTTGGAATCATATATAAAATTATATGTTCGTTTCTTTAAAGTAAATAACAAATATTGGATGAAATATAACAGCATTTATTTAGTTTAAGTGAATTTTTGTAATTAATGTAAGAGGTTTGAGGTTTTAAATGTCTATGTAGTTTGTAATAGAAAGATTGCATTTAAACGCAAAATACTTGCTAACGTTGATGCTTCTGGTTAATCAAGGACGAATCGTATCTGCACTTTTGTCCTATTCAACAGTACGAAAAGCGTAAAACAGAGAAAGGTACAGATATGCGAGCTGGATTGAAAAACCTTAGTAAAACTTGAATATACATCTTTAACTTAAATATACATCTGTACTTATACATCTTGAAGTAAAAATAAATCATTTTAACATCTGAGGTAAAAAGTTATTAACATAATAGCAAAAATATTTAAAAATTTAACAGAATAATAATTACAATTAAACATACAAAGCCATTAATAAAAGTATGTAACTTTTTAAAAGAAACTATTTAACTTTTTTTTGTTAATCAGGATAGTTTTTCATGTTAGAATTTGTGTTGCATTACTTATAAACGATATTGATATCCTTAATGGCTACTTTAAGAATTACTATGAGCGATTTTGTTAATGATTTCTTTTTTCTAAATATAAACATTTCATAAGCAATATTAGTAATAAAAATGGATAGAAAGTATTCAGATTGAAATATTTTAAACAAAAATACATAAGTGAATATTCAAAAAGGTACCATAGGTCACAAATTTATTTTGGTATACTTTTAAAAATGTAACACTTTAAAATAGAATTAGTGGTTTAGTTTTATTATGATATTCATCTGTCAGTGATGCAGGGGTCATATCCGATGATTTTTAAACTTTTTTTCTTCTTCAAAGTTTCATAATGTTTCAATAGTTTGCATTCATTTAATTTCAGTAAAATTGAGAACTGCAATATATCTTTTAGTAATTGTTAAAAATGATCGTTTTTTACAATTCCATACAACCATATAATATAATTCATACATCTTATAATATACATATATAACTATGTATTTGATGGATATAACCTATATCTCTTAATGTTATTTATATTTATTTCCACGTTTAATTCAAACAAATTATTTTTACATAAAACTTAGTGGAGATGATAAACGAAAGTTTACTGAAATAAACAAATGTAAGCCAATATCTCAATCAAGAAATGTCAAATCACCTGCGTGTGCCAGATAGCAGTAAATCAATCAGAATATAAACTGGAATACTGGACGAACAAACCTCCATGTTTTGTTCAAATTTAATATCAATATTACGCCAGTATTCTAATAGTTAGCAAAGTCAATTTCATATTATTTCCAATTCTGTTTTCAGATGAATATAATGAATCTTTAATACTTTGTATTTGAAAAACCCAAATTTCATGAAATAAATTAGTAGGAATGATGATTTCTGCAATTTTTGTGTATCTATAATGTTTTCTTTTTAATTGTTTTAAGGATGGTTTATTGCAATTTCAAAAATGTCTACAGTAACTGTTAACATAAAAATAAAATTATAGCAATAAGGTATCAAAGTAAAGAAGTTACATTATTCTTATGACTTAAACGCATTTATCTTTAAGTTATAGAAATGCGATAACATTTACTCCAAATATTGTAATAGAAGACACGTTCGACTTTTAAATGCGAAAACATTTACTCCAACTATTGTAATAGAAAACACGTTTGACTTTTAAATGCGAAAAGATTTACTCCAACTATTGTAATAGAAGACACGTTTGACTTCTAAATGCGATAACATTTACTCCAACTATTGTAATAGAAGACACGTTTGACTTTTAAATGCGAAAAGATTTACTCCAACTATTGTAACAGAAGACACGTTCGACTTTTAAATGCGATAACATTTACTCCAACTATTGTAATAGAAGACACGTTCGACTTTTAAATGCGAAAACATTTACTCCAACTATTGTAATAGAAAACACGTTTGACTTTTAAATGCGAAAAGATTTACTCCAACTATTGTAATAGAAGACACGTTTGACTTTTAAATGCGAAAACATTTACTCCAACTATTGTAACAGAAGACACGTTCGACTTTTAAATGCGAAAACATTTACTCCAACTATTCTAATAGAAGACACGTTTGACTTTTAAATGCGAAAACATTTACTCCAACTATTGTAACAGAAGACACGTTCGACTTTTAAATGCGAAAACATTTACTCCAACTATTGTAACAGAAGACACGTTTGACTTTTAAATGCGAAAACATTTACTCCAACTATTGTAACAGAAGACACGTTTGACTTTTAAATGCGAAAACATTTACTCCAACTATTGTAACAGAAGACACGTTTGACTTTTAAATGCGAAAACATTTACTCAACTATTGTAACAGAAGACACGTTGACTTTTAAATGCGAAAAATTTACTCCAACTATTGTAAGAAGACACGTTTGACTTTTAAATGCGAAAAGATTTACTCCAACTATTGTAATAGAAGACACGTTTGACTTTTAAATGCGAAAACATTTACACCAACTATTGTAACAGAAGACACGTTTGACTTTTAAATGCGAAAACATTTACACCAACTATTGTAACAGAAGACACGTTTGACTTTTAAATGCGAAAAGATTTACTCCAACTATTGTAAAGAAGACACGTTTGACTTTTAAATGCGAAAACATTTACTCCAACTATTGTAACAGAAGACACGTTTGACTTTTAAATGCGAAAAATTTACTCCAACTATTTAATAGAAGACACGTTTGACTTTTAAATGCGAAAACATTTACCCAACTATTGTAACAGAAGACACGTTTGACTTTTAAATGCGAAAACATTTACCCAACTATTGTAACAGAAGACACGTTTGACTTTTAAATGCGAAAAATTTACTCCAAATATTGTAATAGAAGACACGTTTGACTTTTAAATGCGAAAACATTTACTCCAACTATTGTAAAGAAACACGTTTGACTTTTAAATGCGAAAAATTTACTCCAACTATTTAATAGAAGACACGTTTGACTTTTAAATGCGAAAACATTTACTCCAACTATTGTAAAGAAGACACGTTTGACTTTTAAATGCGAAAAATTTACTCCAACTATTGTAACAGAAGACACGTTTGACTTTTAAATGCGAAAACATTTACTCCAAATATTGTAATAGAAGACACGTTCGACTTTTAAATGCGAAAACATTTACTCCAACTATTGTAATAGAAAACACGTTTGACTTTAAATGCGAAAAGATTTACTCCAACTATTGTAATAGAAGACACGTTTGACTTTTAAATGCGAAAACATTTACTCCAACTATTGTAAAGAAGACACGTTTGACTTTTAAATGCGAAAAATTTACTCCAACTATTTAAAGAAGACACGTTTGACTTTTAAATGCGAAAACATTTACTCCAACTATTGTAAAGAAGACACGTTCGACTTTTAAATGCGAAAACATTTACTCCAACTATTGTAAAGAAACACGTTTGACTTTTAAATGCGAAAAATTTACTCCAACTATTGTAAAGAAGACACGTTTGACTTTTAAATGCGAAAACAATTTACTCCAACTATTGTAACAGAAGACACGTTCGACTTTTAAATGCGAAAACATTTACTCCAACTATTGTAAAGAAGACACGTTTGACTTTTAAATGCGAAAACATTTACTCCAACTATTGTAACAGAAGACACGTTTGACTTTTAAATGCGAAAACATTTACTCCAACTATTTAAAGAAGACACGTTTGACTTTTAAATGCGAAAACATTTACTCCAACTATTGTAACAGAAGACACGTTGACTTTTAAATGCGAAAAATTTACTCCAACTATTGTAACAGAAGACACGTTTGACTTTTAAATGCGAAAACATTTACTCCAACTATTGTAACAGAAGACACGTTTGACTTTTAAATGCGAAAACATTTACTCCAACTATTGTAACAGAAGACACGTTCGACTTTTAAATGCGAAAACATTTACTCCAACTATTGTAACAGAAGACACGTTTGACTTTTAAATGCGAAAACATTTACTCCAACTATTGTAACAGAAGACACGTTTGACTTTTAAATGCGAAAACATTTACTCCAACTATTGTAATAGAAGACACGTTTGACTTTTAAATGCGAAAACATTTACTACCAACTATTGTAACAGAAGACACGTTTGACTTTTAAATGCGAAAACATTTACACCAACTATTGTAACAGAAGACACGTTTGACTTTTAAATGCGAAAACATTTACTCCAACTATTGTAACAGAAGACACGTTTGACTTTTAAATGCGAAAACATTTACTCCAACTATTGTAACAGAAGACACGTTTGACTTTTAAATGCGAAAAGATTTACTCCAACTATTGTAATAGAAGACACGTTTGACTTTTAAATGCGAAAACATTTACACCAACTATTGTAACAGAAGACACGTTTGACTTTTAAATGCGAAAACATTTACACCAACTATTGTAACAGAAGACACGTTTGACTTTTAAATGCGAAAAGATTTACTCCAACTATTGTAACAGAAGACACGTTTGACTTTTAAATGCGAAAACATTTACTCCAACTATTGTAACAGAAGACACGTTTGACTTTTAAATGCGAAAAGATTTACTCCAACTATTGTAATAGAAGACACGTTTGACTTTTAAATGCGAAAACATTTACTCCAACTATTGTAACAGAAGACACGTTTGACTTTTAAATGCGAAAAGATTTACTCCAACTATTGTAATAGAAGACACGTTTGACTTTTAAATGCGAAAACATTTACACCAACTATTGTAACAGAAGACACGTTTGACTTTTAAATGCGAAAACATTTACACCAACTATTGTAACAGAAGACACGTTTGACTTTTAAATGCGAAAAGATTTACTCCAACTATTGTAATAGAAGACACGTTTGACTTTTAAATGCGAAAACATTTACTCCAACTATTGTAACAGAAGACACGTTTGACTTTTAAATGCGAAAACATTTACTCCAACTATTCTAATAGAAGACACGTTCGACTTTTAAATGCGAAAACATTTACTCCAACTATTGTAACAGAAGACACGTTCGACTTTTAAATGCGAAAACATTTACTCCAACTATTGTAACAGAAGACACGTTTGACTTTTAAATGCGAAAACATTTACTCCAAATATTGTAATAGAAGACACGTTCGACTTTTAAATGCGAAAACATTTACTCCAACTATTGTAATAGAAAACACGTTTGACTTTTAAATGCGAAAAGATTTACTCCAACTATTGTAATAGAAGACACGTTTGACTTCTAAATGCGATAACATTTACTCCAACTATTGTAATAGAAGACACGTTTGACTTTTAAATGCGAAAAGATTTACTCCAACTATTGTAACAGAAGACACGTTCGACTTTTAAATGCGATAACATTTACTCCAACTATTGTAATAGAAGACACGTTCGACTTTTAAATGCGAAAACATTTACTCCAACTATTGTAATAGAAAACACGTTTGACTTTTAAATGCGAAAAGATTTACTCCAACTATTGTAATAGAAGACACGTTTGACTTTTAAATGCGAAAACATTTACTCCAACTATTGTAACAGAAGACACGTTCGACTTTTAAATGCGAAAACATTTACTCCAACTATTCTAATAGAAGACACGTTTGACTTTTAAATGCGAAAACATTTACTCCAACTATTGTAACAGAAGACACGTTCGACTTTTAAATGCGAAAACATTTACTCCAACTATTGTAACAGAAGACACGTTTGACTTTTAAATGCGAAAACATTTACTCCAACTATTGTAACAGAAGACACGTTTGACTTTTAAATGCGAAAAAATTTACTCCAACTATTGTAACAGAAGACACGTTCGACTTTTAAATGCGAAAACATTTACTCCAACTATTGTAACAGAAGACACGTTTGACTTTTAAATGCGAAAACATTTACTCCAACTATTGTAACAGAAGACACGTTTGACTTTTAAATGCGAAAACATTTACTCCAACTATTCTAATAGAAGACACGTTTGACTTTTAAATGCGAAAACATTTAC
Source organism: Hermatobates lingyangjiaoensis (assembly GCA_026182355.1). Taxonomy (NCBI): domain Eukaryota; kingdom Metazoa; phylum Arthropoda; class Insecta; order Hemiptera; family Hermatobatidae; genus Hermatobates; species Hermatobates lingyangjiaoensis. The sequence continues at coordinate 184,007 of JAPFBL010000487.1, read as the reverse complement.
TCCAACTATTGTAACAGAAGACACGTTCGACTTTTAAATGCGAAAACATTTACTCCAACTATTGTAACAGAAGACACGTTTGACTTTTAAATGCGAAAACATTTACTCCAACTATTGTAACAGAAGACACGTTTGACTTTTAAATGCGAAAACATTTACTCCAACTATTGTAACAGAAGACACGTTCGACTTTTAAATGCGAAAACATTTACTCCAACTATTGTAACAGAAGACACGTTTGACTTTTAAATGCGAAAACATTTACTCCAACTATTGTAACAGAAGACACGTTTGACTTTTAAATGCGAAAAGATTTACTCCAACTATTGTAATAGAAGACACGTTTGACTTTTAAATGCGAAAACATTTACACCAACTATTGTAACAGAAGACACGTTTGACTTTTAAATGCGAAAACATTTACACCAACTATTGTAACAGAAGACACGTTTGACTTTTAAATGCGAAAAGATTTACTCCAACTATTGTAACAGAAGACACGTTTGACTTTTAAATGCGAAAACATTTACTCCAACTATTGTAACAGAAGACACGTTTGACTTTTAAATGCGAAAAGATTTACTCCAACTATTGTAATAGAAGACACGTTTGACTTTTAAATGCGAAAACATTTACACCAACTATTGTAACAGAAGACACGTTTGACTTTTAAATGCGAAAACATTTACACCAACTATTGTAACAGAAGACACGTTTGACTTTTAAATGCGAAAAGATTTACTCCAACTATTGTAATAGAAGACACGTTTGACTTTTAAATGCGAAAACATTTACTCCAACTATTGTAACAGAAGACACGTTTGACTTTTAAATGCGAAAACATTTACTCCAACTATTCTAATAGAAGACACGTTCGACTTTTAAATGCGAAAACATTTACTCCAACTATTGTAACAGAAGACACGTTCGACTTTTAAATGCGAAAACATTTACTCCAAAACCATTGTAATAGAAGACACTTTCGACTTTTAAATGCAATGCTTGATAAGAATATTGTAAATAATGTAGGAATTAATCAAATATGATTAATTTCTTAAACTCCATGATCAATAAAAACAAAAAAATGTTTGATTAGAAACAAAACAAAAGAAAAAAAGATAATATTGTGTTTCGTTAAACAATATTATAATGAAAGTAAAAAACATACATGAAGAAATCTATTAGATCAAGTTATTGCTACTTCAGTTTAGTGATTTCAATATTATATCACGTACCATCAAAAATATAAATCAAATATTAATAGCTAAAAGAAAAATGATGCTAAACAAGAAAACATAAGGATATACAATATAAATTAAAGGTATAAAATTGATGCAACAAATTTAACATGAAATAAACTATGACCGTCAGGACCGTCTATATATATCTATTCATAAAAGTATGGACCGTGGAATAGAAACAAAACTAAAGTTTATCGGGACTCGGTCAGTTCTTCAGCTTCAAATTAAACTTTCATTGTCAACGTTTCGGTTTTAATTTAAAACCTTTTTCATATAGGCAGAAGTACACATTTTGAAACAGACAAACTAAGTATTACATTAGAAATTATTTTACAAAGAAAAATAGTATGTGGATTTTTAACAACAACTGTAGTTTGAATTAGCACGTGACACAGGGTCACATGTTCATTCAAACTACTCTACTCTCAGTGCAATGATAGTTTAATTTGAACCTGAAGAACTGACCGAGTCCCAATAAACTTTAGTTTTGTATATATATATATATATATATATATATATATATATATATATATATATATATATATATATACGAGGGTCGTCCAGAAAATAAGTTCCGTTTTGGTCTGTAGGGCGGTAGGAGTGGTTTTTGCCAAATCCGGCAACACTGCTCGAAAGAGGAGAGGTGGGGGAATAGAATTAGAGGTGGGAGACCTCAGTCGGTCAATTACCAACGTCAGGGCAGGTAGTTGAAATGGAGCCCTCCATGTCACGTCCCGCCACCTCGGTCCCGTTCCCTCTCGAGTTGTTTTGCGCGGAGTGATTCAATTTCTTTATGCACAGGGTTTCAAATCAGTTCAAATTCACGAACAGCTCATTTCTGTTTATGGAGAATGTGTAATGAGTGAATCAATGGTGAGGAGATGGGTACGTGAATTTAAGTCAAGTTTTTCCGAGACGATCTCATGGATGAGGGATCGTGAGATGTCTGGGAAACTCAGGTGGAGTTCATCCAGGGTTGAACGACGATCTTTGCGAATTGCATTGTCGATTTCTGCGACAATTTCGTCCGTCACAACTGAGGGTCTGCCTCTCCCACTTTCATCCTCAAGTGAATGTCTTCCCGCCTTAAATTCACGTACCCATCTCCTCACCATTGATTCACTCATTACACATTCTCCATAAACAGAAATGAGCTGTTCGTGAATTTGAACTGATTTGAAACCCTGTGCATAAAGAAATTGAATCACTCCGCGCAAAACAACTCGAGAGGGAACGGGACCGAGGTGGCGGGACGTGACATGGAGGGCTCCATTTCAACTACCTGCCCTGACGTTGGTAATTGACCGACTGAGGTCCCCCACCTCTCATTCTATTCCCCCACCTCTCCTCTTTCGAGCGGTGTTGCCGGATTTGGCAAAAACCACTCCTACCGCCCTACAGACCAAAACGGAACTTATTTTCTGGACGACCCTCGTATATAGTAGGTATGTATAATCGGAATTTGGTCAATTTTTTAGGTTCAACAATCAAACTCTCGTCACCAACGTTTCGGTTTATTTAAAACTTTTTTCACAGGCACCTCCTCCACAAACCCTTCATATATCATTATAAAAACCCATATTTCTTCTTATATAAACCCCAAAAATGTGGTGGTTTTGAGATATATATATATATATATATATAAAGATCTCACTTAAACACGTGAAACAACAATCAATGATTAAACCACAATAAGAATGGGAAAACAAGACTAAGATCTTTCAACCGTAACAAGCGGTCTTTGTCAGAGTCAAAAACCCAACTGAACACTAGATGCAGAAAACATCTGGTGAGGAGTTGAGAAGAGTGGGAGGGAAGAGTGGTATTTTAAAAGGGTGAAAGCACAGGAAAGGACTAATGTCCAGAAAATAGCCTCTTCAAAGAGGGTTGACAGCTAGCGGACAGTTTTTTACTTTTTCTTACTGTACTCCTTTGTTTCCCCAAACATTCCTTTCTGGACATTAGTCCTTTCCTGTTCTTTCACCCTTTTAAAATACCACTCTTCCCTCCCACTCTTCTCAACTCCTCACCAGATGTTTTCTGCATCTAGTGTTCAGTTGGGTTTTTGACCCTGACGAAGACCACTTGTTACGGTTGAAAGATCTTAGTCTTGTTTTCCCATTCTTATTGTGGTTTAATCATATATATATATATCAATGATCAAACCACAATAAGAAATGGGAAAACAAGACTAAGATCTTTCAACCGTAACAAGCGGTCTTCGTCAGAGTCAAAAACCCAACTGTTGGGTTTTTGACTCTGACGAAGACCGCTTGTTACGGTTGAAAGATCTTAGTCTTGTTTTCCCATTTCTTATTGTGGTTTGATCATTGATTGTTGTTTCACGTGTTTATGTGAAATCTTTTTTATATATATATATATATATATATATATATGTATGTAAATGATCAACAACTTTAACAGAATTATTATTCAAACAGTTAAATTTTTAATATTTTTTTATTTAGAAAAAAAATTTGTGTTGCAAATTTAAATTATTCAACAATCAATATACAAATGTATAATTTTAGACACTAATTTTAAATGAAACTGTAAACTTCTATAGGCAATTATTATGGTTTTCTTCCATAATGTGTTATATTTACAGCAGATAACATAGGAACTGTTTTTAATGATTTTAATTGCATTATTAATGTAATTAAATTAATGAATGTAAGTTATTAATGAATTTTAATTAACTTGTTAACGTTTTCAGGCTGATATTTGCCATGCCTACCAAATCTTGAAAGATAGGGGATTCCCTGAAGACAACATCATTACTCTGATGTATGATGACATAGCCTCCAGCCCCGAGTGAGTATAGTGGTATTTGTAGATAACAGTCTTAAAGTAGACCAATATTATATGTCAATCAATACTCAAGATAAACGAGTATATGATTGATAACTATATGTTTGTTAAGTTGAATCTTTACGGATGTTCTGTGCCAAACACACAAACTTACTTCATAGTAACACACAAAAAGACTGTTAGGATGATGTGTTTGACCCGCAAGTGGGTCGGTTTCTACTACTTCATAATGAACTAATCCTAATACTAAAATAATATCTATAAATAACCAATAGTAACATAATAATGAGGGGTCAGGTTAGCTCAGTAGTTAACGTACTCGCCTCTGGGCTGGTAGTCCGGGGTTCGATTCCACGTGTCCCTGGATTTATTCACGCGGGATGTGAATAAATCTGAGTACCTCGTCCCTCGGAGAGGACGTTAAACTGTCGGTCCCGAGCCTGTACGATGTCAAGTACTCATTAAAGATACCTACTCGAAATGAACTTGAGTTAGGCAAAATTTATTACCCCCAATGTAGAATCTGTAGAATCACCGATTAAACAAAAAGCTGGCTAATGGCTGACGTTATCACACGCTAGGGGATCGGTTAAAAAAATAAAAACATAATAATGAAGACTATTATTATGCACCTAGGATTTTAAACCGTAAGCAGGTACGATCATTATGGTGGGTAATTTCACACGACATCTCAAAAGATGATATTCCGCAAAACGTATGCCTTAAAAATGATGTATTAATGTTTCCTACTTTTATTTTTGACCGGATGGTTACTCGACATCACCGATGAATAACATGAATTGAAACAAAAGAAAGATCAAAGCTATTTTATTAGATCTCTGAGTAAATTCCTCAATGTAGATAATTTAATATAATCTTCCCATTTAAAAGGTTGACTATACAAATCATGTGAATATTTTTTGTTTGAAAAATATTTTAAATGTTTATTACTAATTATATAGATGATAGAATGAAGGACTTTTCAAATTTTTGCTATATTACACTTCTAAGAAGTGAAATTGCATGGCAAATTGCTTCATGTCAACTAAAACCATGGTCAGTGCTGTACACAATTATTGTACAAGTAAACGAATGACAAAATGCTCAAAAAAAGTATGCATGATTAATAAACAAAAAATGATGCATGTCAAAGAATATTACCTTTCTTCCCTCATAGTCATTTTGTCCATGCAGTTGAAGTTTTAATGACCATGCAGATGCTTTATTTCTTATCATGTTGTCTTTTTGAATTAAATATGAATAAATGAACTGGTATTTTATAAAAATTAGTTATTTAACAAAAAAAATGTGTGTTTTCAGAAACCCGCTCCCTGGTCAACTGATCAACAGGCCAGGAGGCCCTGACGTTTATAAAGGCGTTGTTATTGACTATAAAGGAGAGGTATATCCTTCACTGTTTACATATTGGTATAAATAAGCTGTAAATCTTCGTGAATATAAATATTATTGAAAACTAAATCAGCATCAATATTGATGTCCTTTACAGATAATGATAAGGATTGCCAATACAGAAGCCGCTCTGGTTTTCAATAATATTTCATTTCTATACTTAATCAATACTTTATATGATACTTTATGAAACCAAAATTACAAATTTATTGAATTTATTAAGTTTATAACTTGAGAATAATAACAATAAATTTTGTTTTACAGGATGTTAATCCCAAAAATTTCCTCAATATTTTGAGTGGTAATGCAGAAGCAATGAAGAATATTGGATCTGGAAAAGTAATTAACAGGTGATTTTATTTTATATTATTGTTTAACATATTGAAAAGGAATTAAAACTAAAATAATAATCTGGAGTAGCCTACACTCAATATTACTTTAAGTAAACATAAAATCATACTTGTTGGGTATATAATGTATAATGTTCCATTTAGTTATAAAATAAATGTCTAAATAGAAGATATTTTCCTTATCTCGACCACATATTTTTAAGACTACTTTTCTTTTTCATTGAGGTTTGGTCTAGCTTCAATAATACAACACCTTTAAGCCGACGTTTCGTCTATATTTGTAGACATATTGCTATGTCTTAAGACAACACGTCGGCTAAAAGGTGTTGTATTATTGAAGCTAGACCAAACCTCGATAAAAAAGTAAGATAGTGTTAAATAGAAGATATTTATTAGTCTTTCATTCCTAGAGGTAGTAATGAATATCCTACAGATAGTAATTAATCCACTTATCAATATGAATGCTTATTTTTGTATAACATACTACAGATGCATATTGTTGAATAAGCATTGACATACTCGTAGTTAAGTATGTAGATGTTTTGCAGATATGAACCAACTAAAAAACTTGCACTTTCAAGAAGTAGTCAGTTAGTTAGTAAAACTCACAGCAAACTCACTGCTTTAGTTTGCAAGTTAGTTTCAAACAATCTACTCCGTACTTAAAATACATGTTTAAAAAATGTAAAACATAAATTTATTTACAAAGTGAAGAAATTGTAAGTGTTTAATGTAAAAAACATTACAAACAAAAAACTTTAGTACAATTTTTGCGGTCGTTATAGCTTACTGTTTCATAATCGAGATTAATTTACAATAAATGTTGCTGGTGAAAAACAAAATAAGAAAAGAAATTATTTTCAAATAATAACAAAAACAAAAGCAATATGAACAAAAAGAACTATTTATAAACTTCTTTTGTAATAAAGGTCACCTTTTTTTGTACTCGTAATGCTGTTACTTTGGTTATAATTTGGTCATTTTTGACATTAAAACATTCAAACTGATAAATTTTATTAAAAATAAAATAAGCTGAAAATCTTCTTGAATATAAATATTATCAGAAACCAAATCGACATCAGTGTTGATATAATACTTTCCTATTTTTAGAAAACTATTGTATCAATGATGATAAAGATAATAAGCTAATGAGATATGCATATGTTTAACCGTACACAGTTATGTATAAATCTATTTTCTTATAATATTATTGACTGCACAAAAATTTGAGTTTATTAGCGTGTTTCTTTACTGTGTTTGTACTCTTTTTTGATTTTGAACTTGTATTGTGTCCAGTTAGGATTGGTTTTCCGATTTTATAGTGAATATATATATATATAAATATTATTCAATTTCTTCCCAACTTCTCTATGTATTATTTTTCGATACAGTTTTTCAAGATTTCGGATCTCACATTTCCATTTACTTGGTACTAAGTACAACAGTTCACCAAAAGATTTGTTCGTACAATCCATTTAATGATGAAAAAATTACAAAAAAAATACAGACCAACGTTTCGGTCCTCATTGACCATCCTCAGAGTTACACTAATATATATATATATATATATATATATATATAAAGATTTCACATAAACACGTGAAATGGCAATCAATGATCAAACCACAATATGATATGGGAAAACAAGACTAAGATCTTTCAACTGTAACAAGCTGTCTTCGTCAGAGTCAAAAACCAAGTTGGATTTTGGATTTTTGTCTCTGACGAAGATCGCTTGTTACGGTTGAAAGATCGTAGTCTTGTTTTCCGATTTCATATATATTACAACAAGAAAATAGAAAAAGAATCGAAAAAAGCTTTGGAAATGCAGAAGGTTATATTGTTTTAGTTAATGAAAGAAGTAGAAGTGGATTGACGGGTGAGTAAGTTAAACCTTACATTAATCACATTGTACCTTATCACCAGTGATATTAGAGTGGCTTGGGAGAAGAAATTTGAGAAAATAAAACAGATCTGTTATTTAGAGGCTATCGATAAGGAATGCCACCAACCGTACGATGGCAACATTCACAAATTACTCTCTTCCAATGGAGGTTTGATCATGTCTGGTAGACATGGTCTTCTCAAACCGTGATGCTACCTTCTTGAAGATTAAGGAATCGAAATTTTTGTGAATTTTGTGTTGCATCTGTGTCTTTTCCATCCATGATTTTAATATATTTACATATATTCATAAATGTATGTAGGACAGCAACAAAAGAAACTATACCTAGCGGTAGAAGTTATGAAATTTTCACATTGTTTTTTATATTTGTGATCCTTATTGAATTGAAGAAAAAAAAACAGAGTTTGCTATTTTATTTCAGTGGTCCCGAAGATGTTGTCTTTGTTAACTTTGCCGATCATGGAGGCCCTGGAATTCTTTGTTTTCCTTCTGATGACCTATATGCTGATGATCTTGAAAAAACTCTTTCTGGAATGGCGAAAAAGAACCAATTCAAAAAGGTATTATTTATAAAAGTTTATGACCTGTCGATATTATTATTTATAAAAGACTTAAAACAAAAATGCCGGTGTCAGGTAAAGAGGTGAAGTTTATTTATCAATGTGCAAAATGTTTGATTATTTTTCGTTTTCCACATTGGTATTTTCAATTAGAATGATCAATATAGAATATTTTTTTTTAGGATTGTTTCTAAAAACCATTTCTCGCTGTATTCATCAAGTATGGATTAATTGATGGAATACAGATTAAGTGGCCAATGAGCACTCAAGGTTTAGATAAACATTCAGTGTTTAGAGATTCATTTGCTTTATCAAGTCAACTCACTTGATGCTTGAAAACAAAATCCTTTCACCCGAAAACATTTTAGCGATATATAGGTTTAAAATGTTTAATTAAAGCATGGTAATGAAAAGCATTAAAGTTAAAACTCTCACCTTGCTACCTAAAATAATTTCCTTCTCAATACATGTTTTTATTTGCTTCTATGTTCTTTATTCTTTTTAATAAACCTGTAATATAATTTAACAGATAAATCTTTTTTTTTTTTTAAGTTTACTCACTTTATTAAAAGAATTTGATTCCTGTTAACTAGTAAGGAATGACTCGTTTAAAGGGAAGCCCAGTGATGTGGATAATCACTACTCACATTCAATTTAACCAAGTCCATACAATATTATTCGTGAAATCACTAACCTCGTGGATACTTAGCTCTTGGATGAGTGGCACATACTCTTGGCATCTTTTTACTAATGACTGATAAAAGCATTGAACTATAATTTTAAATTTTCCTTGCCTAAAAGTAAAAAGGTGTGGAATAAATGGTTAACTACCTTTTTCCCCCTTCTAAAACTCAAAAAACGTAAAAGGGAAAATAAATTTTAATAAATGATGTTAGATACACTAGTGGATGGATTAATATCTAAGTTAATGTAATAAATTCAGGTACTAAATATGAGCCAATAAAAACTTTATAGGCAAATAATTAAAAACTGTTTGTATTGCAATTTTTTAATAAAACTCTGGAGTGTTTTATATATATATATATATATATATATAAATGAAAACAGACAACAAATAGAAGAAGCGAGAAAACTTACTGGAAGCGACTGTCGCTCTCTGCCGGTACAAGTGAACGCACGTAACTCTTCTTCTTCCCTTCTACTCTCTCCCTGACGACGAACTTCAGTTCGAAATATCGATCCAGTAAGTTTTCTCGCTTCTTCTATTTGTTGTCTTTTTTCATTTATATATCTGTCCGGTTTAGACCGTTTTAATATTTTGATTTTATATATTTATATATATATGATTTGGCAGCATCTTATAGGGATTGGCTTTATTACAATTTTATATATATATATATATATAAAATGTCCAAGATTATTTTATAATATATAATGTTTCATTTTTACATAATATAAATATCTAAAGGAGCGATGTTTACTAGTATTTTATTCCTGTAGGTAGTAGAGATGGTGATTAATCCAGTTATCAATATACACGTTTATTTGTGTATATCAAACAACTGATGTATATAATACATTATTATCACCACAGTAATAATAACACTTTTGTAAATCTGAACAGATGATTTCGTCATGCAAAATATTCTCTTACAGGAGAACAAGGCTTTTGCTCCTATATTCATCTGATCTCCTGCATGGTCAATGAATCTGTTACATATCATTCATATTTTAACTGAAAAATTTCATAAACAAGTAAGCAAAAATTTCATTATATAGAATCACCGAAAATTAATTAAAAATTATTATCCGTCATGTAATATAGAACAAAAGAGTTCATTCCTCAATCTTCAATATTAACCGAATATAATATGATTCTAAAATACAAGACAATCTAGATCTGATGTTAAGTTTTGTTCAAGGGTGTAACCTATAGATTTAGGGGAGCATTTTGTGAAACAAAGCCATCATACACTGAAAAGCATCAGATATTATATGTTTGATTGGTAATTTTTAACATGTAATAATTTTATTTTTCCAACATCATATTAAATCATTAAATTATTTCAAATTTGTTCATTAAACCTCTAAACATTAATTTCGTTTCAGTCAATTCGCAGAAAAAATGTCTAAATCAATGTAAATATTGTAAATAAATGTTTTTCATTTATTTATTATTATATAAGAAGTACTCTTACAGGGGTAACAGGTAATAGTGACACGTACTACATAAAAAATGAAATAAAAGAGTGTAGAAACCATCCACTGTTGGTACTCGATATAAATTGTTCTGATCACTTAAAATTGTCTACACAGCATTGCTGAGTACATCTCGGAGCTAACGTTTTTTAGTCTTATAACAAAATGGGTAGGAATCTGATGGGATGATAATTGCTGAATAAAAGGGTTTAGGTTAGAGGTAAAGATTCATGAAATCTGCGGTATGATGATGGGATTTCTCGGTGGATAAAAGGAATTTTCAAATCGTTATGAATGGTGTCGTTAGAAACATAAAAGAGCGCTTGTAAAATTTTGCGAAGTAATATAGATTGGACTTATTGGATTCTTTGGATATTTGTAAGTTTGGTTGATCCCCAGATTTCTAGTTGCTAAGTCCAAATCGGTTTAGGTATTACTTTGTTACTTAGAGTCAAATTTGATATTTTGTTGAGAAGTCTGGATAGCGTCTTATAACGTCTCATCAGGTCTTATCGTTTCAGTCTTGTATGTGGATTCTGTCAGTCGTTTGTCGATGTATATCCCCAGATATCGCACTACGTTAGTAATTAGGAAAGGAGAGTTGTTAATGTAGACAGAAGGGCTTGTCTTCTTCGTGCAAAGGTAATACGGATGGATCTCTGTGATTTGATTCGTTACCAAATTAACGTTACTTTTCTTCGGGTACCAAGATTTCAGATCCAGTAAATGTTGTTGTAGGAATTTAGTAGAACGAAGAAGGTCTGAGTCACTTTTGAATCAAAAAGAACTGTGGAATGAACACTTTATTATAAGATAAAGGTTCAAGGTTAGCTTGTCACAAGGGTAACGAGTTCTCTACCAGAGTCTTCGAGCATTGTAATCTTATAATGTAAATAAATTCGACGAGTATTGCAGGTGATCCATTAGTCCAAGATAAATATTCATTTTTTATAGGTTCATTAGAGTTCTGTTAGCTATAAGAAAAAAACCTTGTTCTCCTGTAAGTGATTATCTCCTATCAAGAAACCTTCTATACAGATTTACTGTAAGGTATTATTTAAGAACACAAAATCTTAACTTTGGCTTCACAAAGTTGTTACTACTGCTGTGGTTATACCAATGATATTATACTAGCAGCCGTGTTATATACAAAAAAAAGTGTGTATGTTGATAATTGGATCCATCTCTAACTGTACTACCTCCATGAATGAAAGACTACTAAATAACTCTCATTTAGATATTTATATTATGCCTAAATGGGACATTATAAACTATAAACACAAGAAGTTTGATATTATCTTTTCTCACAGTAAAGTTGAGTGTGGAGTACTCTAAATATGAATGAAATTGTAATTATTATATTAATTACAAAGATTATGAACTAAAAATCAATTTTGAATTGTGGGAAGCGAATGCATTTGGAACCATAGTGTTGAGAATAAATCAAACAGCGTGTTAAGCAAAGGTCATTTATTTGTCAGAGGTTTAGATGTTAGAAGTTTATTGCGAAAGAAATGCATTGATTATTGCTCATTCGATATGGCTAATCAGGACACGTTTATGACATGTTAACCCTTTTGACATCAGTCAAAACTAAAAATGCAGCCAACCTTCACCCAGATGCCTAGTCCTTTTACATTGCATAAACTATTCGCAAATAGGCTTGGACATTTATGGCAATGTTACTGCCTTCATCAAGGAGGACTCTCTACCTTGTAAAGGAGAACGTCAGTAACGGAATAACTTCAATCCTAACTGACATTTACACCAATAGTAGTGTAATATGTAATAATATCTATATAACGTAGTAGTATACTATAAGTAGATTATGGTATAATATTCCTATAACAGAACAGTTTGATTTGGAACTCCAAAATAAAAACATAGTAGTATACTATAAGTAGATTATGGTATAATATTTCTATAACAGAACAGTTTGATTTGGAACTCCAAAATAAAAACATAGTAGTATACTATAAGTAGATTATGGTATAATATTCCTATAACAGAACAGTTTGATTTGGAACTCCAAAATAAAAACATAGTAGTATACTATAAGTAGATTATGGTATAATATTCCTATAACAGAACAGTTTGATTTGGAACTCCAAAATAAAAACATAGTAGTATACTATAAGTAGATTATGGTATAATATTCCTATAACAGAACAGTTTGATTTGGAACTCCAAAATAAAAACATAGTAGTATACTATAAGTAGATCATGCTATAATATTCCTATAAAAGAACAGTTTGATTTGGAACTCCAAAATAAAAATGCGTTAATATTTACAGTAGAAACAAAAGTAAAGGTTATAACAAAGTTTTATCTTATGTATAATTAGAAACTAAACATTGATATCTCTTGTAGCTCTTCAACTTCTTCAAATATACCATAAGCAATGAGTCGGAAAAAATTAAAACTATTGTCTTTTTTAGAGGTCTTTATCTAAGGAAATGAAGACTACAAAATGTATCATGTTTCTATTCTGCGGAAGGTAGTAATGAACAGCTTGGTATTGGAGAAAAAAATCTAAGCCATATACAGAAAAAAATATTCCTCGTTCTTAGAAGTTCTTGATTTAAAAATGATAATATAATACTTCTAGGAACTGTGGAATAAAAAAACATATATATAAAAGTTTAACCTCAAAAGCATATATTCCCTTATAAATTACAGTATTAAAAATCATTGTAGGGTAAAAAGCTAATGAAATGGTCTCCACATATAAAAATTTAATGGTATAAACAACGCGTTTCGAACATGTAGTGTTCTTCCTCAGGAATTAACTAAAAAATACAATGTCATCAGATAGTTATCTATAGTACAATGTCAATATAGTACAAAATAAAAATAAAATAAAATCTTCCTTATTTATTTTATTTACTTTGTACTATAGATAACTTTCTGATGACATTGTATTTTTTAGTTAATGCCTGAGGAAGAACACTACGTGTTCGAAACGCGTTGTTTATACCATTAAATTTTTATACGTGGAAACCATTTCATTAGCTTTTTACCCTACAATGAGTAACTATCACATAATAACTGATTGTACTACATTAGTATTAAAAATCAATTTTATTTTGGTTAGTACCTGTTAAAACATGGCAATAATTTGTTTAAAAAATATTTAAAATATACTCCAGAATTTTTTTTTGATAAGGTAGCGCAGAAGTTACTATAATATAGTTAGAATTTCAAATGTAATTATTTTCAACTGAATGATCCTAGATTAAGACATAAAGTTGTCTTGGTAGATAATGCTTTGTTTTGAATTTCAACTTAATTCCCCATCTAATTTCATTAAATATAAACGAACGTTTCTCTGACTGAGGGGATTTATACCGCCAATCTAAGTGGGTTCTCCGTCACTATTTAGTTGCTAAATGGTTTATTGACTCCTTAGTGTTTTCAACTCGACTGCTTCACCCACTTCCATCCTCCGCAACATTAAACCCTCTGTCTTTCAGTCGGCCATCTTACTATTCTCACTTATTTATTTTTGTTTTTTTTTTCTCTCTGTTTCCAGTCAGATCATCAGACTGTTATCAAGTCAAGCTGTATTACATAAAAAAATATATTCGTTTCGATTTCCTTTTTTACAAAAAAAGTAACTTTATTTGAATTGAAATAAGGCATAAATACAAATATCCGAATATAATGTCATCTTTCGTAAATAAATATATAGTGTTATTTACATGTATGATATTGTATGTATATTATGTATGATATGACGGAAAATGTTACATGGCGTACGTTGTGCATAATGCATCGATTGGGGAAAGTATGAAGCCTCCAAACAAAAATAGTTCATTATAAGAAACTAAACAACTCGTTTCGAACACTTGATGTTCTTCTTCATGTTACATCTAAAAAAATCATTTTTAGGTGTTCAAAACGCGTTGTTTAGTTTCTTATAATACTTTTTTTTATGTGAAGACTGAATACTTTCCTCAATATAGGTAAGCACAACACTATAACAGATTACACAGTTAATTAAATAATGCTTGGAATTTCGGAATAGTTGTCCCTTCAGAAATGCTCTAAAGCCTATTTATAATACATTAGTTAGAAATATTTTTTACATTTAAAAAGGTATTTTGTTTGTTTAATTTCAATAATCATTCTCGTATTGTAATCATTATTCTTGTGTACGGGTTAGTTTATCTGGGGGTGTATTCTCACAATGGTCTTAATTCTAAATTCACAATTGTTCATGGTTTTGCAGGAGGATGATAGTGCCAGAATTCGGTATACGAGATTTTTCTTGCCGTAGGTACTATTCTTTAGTAGAAAATATGGAAATAATAGTATCTACGTAAGACTGCAGTTTATTGAGAAGCGTGATCGGTAACCAGCTGCCAATTAAACATAGATTTCCATTATTAATTCATTTTTCTAGTTCTGTTGTTATCCTTCACCCGGTTTACCTAACCTTGAATTCTTTGTTTTCTTTTTACTTCATAGATTTTCTTTTAACTAGTTCTTGACCCGATGAAACGACCTTGATATGATGTTCACCTTGCATTACTTCAAGATCAAACACTCGCAACATAATTTAAATAACATATGATGTTACTGTCATATTAAACAATACCAATCCCGCTCGTTTATACTAACTGGAATTCAATTCAGATTGTAATTTTGATTTCGTATGTTTACAGCTTTTATTCTACGTTGAGGCATGCGAAGCAGGATCGATGTTTGACAATATTTTAGAAGAAAACAACAAAAGTGAGTGAAATATCATTAAATGTGCTGCTTTAATTTGGTGTTTTGTGAAACGTCAAGCTCAGTCAAATCTTCTATTGTAATATGTTTGTAGTTCTTTGCAGGCTTATGAACACCTTTTAAAGGCTGTTTAGTTTGTCAATTCAATCAAATCCTTATTCCAATTGCTTCATTACTGTTTAGAATAACTGGACAATTTTAATCACATAATATCATCTATCAAGTATAACTTTTTCTGGTAAAGTCTCATTATTAAATTAAATCAGAAAAAGAATATGTATAAGCAAATTCAGTACATATACAAAAAATATAACTACTGATAAGAAAACCACTAATAACTTAGGACTTAACTGAGAGGAAAACAATGTAAGTAACAAATAACTAAAGAGCCGAAGAAACAAATATATAATATGACCAGGAAAATAATCAAAGTGAGTTCGGTTATATACTAGTATAAGTTACTGATACAAGGTGCGACGAATGGCTTGAACAGCAAAGTATGGTCTCCTTCTGAGACTCAAAGGGTGTCATTTTTACTGTCTGACGGAATTTGTCTCAGTATTTCGAACCTACAAGAAACATTTAATAGAAATTCCACGTCGTTTAGAGGCCAGGTTAGCACAGAGGTTAACGTTCTCGTCTCTGAACTGGTAGGTTCAGGGTTCGATTCACACATGGCCCCCGATTTAGTCACGTGGGAGGTGAATAAATCTGAGAACGTCATCCCTCAGAGAGGACGTTAATCTGTCGGTTCCGAGTCTGTTCGATGTCAGGTGCTCGTTAAAGATACTTACTTGAAATGAACTTGAGTTAGGCCAAATTTACGACTGCCAAAGTAGAATCAATCTTCACTATGTGGTATCACAAAAGACCAAATATTTGGCCTATGTGTTCGCTTGTGGGACGGACAGCTACTGCAAACTAAAGAATGGTCTACTACTATCCCTCGTCGTTTATCTAGATGCTGATGGCATTCTGAAAAGATTGTTGATGAAATCTTGACAGCTAAGCAATTTGTTAAAGTAGTTCCATCAACATCCTTGATGTAACATCACTTTCAATAATAGGTCGTCATTACTTCCGTAGCCTCACAACTTTATACACATTTCCATTTTAACTAGTATTTACATTTTAGTGCTTTCCATCCTTGTTCCATAAAGAAATATATCTCCTTTACCTCTGAAGACAGTATATATTTGCAATAAGCTGAGGGTCAAAGCATTTTTCTTAATTCATTAATAAGAAAATTAGAAGATTTAAGGCTACTCCCCGTCCCCCACAACGGCTTTATTATAATCATATAAATAGAAACTGAAATGATAGTAATAACTGTATTTGAATTAGAAGGAAGTATACTTCAGTTAAGGGGCCAGGTTAGCTCAGTGGTTAACGTACTCGCCTCTATGCCACTCTGGCCTTCGATTTATTCATACGAGAAGCGAATAAATCTGAGTACGCTGTCTCTTCGAGAGAACGTTAAGCCTTCGGTCCCGAGCCTGTATGATGTCAGGTACTTGGTAAAGATCTCTACTCGAAATGCACTTGAGTTAGGCAAAATTTAGGATTCCTAATGTAGAATCTGTAGAATTCTACAAAAAAGGAATTGAAACAAAAAGCCCGTAAACAGCTGTCGTTATCACCCACTAAGGGATCGGTTTAAACAATAAAAACAACATACTACAGGTGAATGATATTATCAGTGTAAACAGTTTAGTGAATAAGGTATACATCTTTTAGGAGTTTGTGTGTTTTAGTATTGGTGAGCACTGCGTCAGCAAGAGACGAGTCATCTTACGGTTGGTATTGTGATTCTGAACCAGTCAATACCTGCCTGGGTGACCTGTTCAGCATCACTTGGATGGAGCACATGGATCAAGTAAGAAATGAAAACTTCTTCTTATTTTAGGGATGCCAGTTATTTTAAAGTGATTCAGAAAAATATCAGTTAGCCTAATTGGAATATTTTCTTGTGTTTAATCGTAAACTCTTATCATCACAAAATTATCAAATTATCAAAGTTAGCTCAAAAATTGTGATGAAAAATTAAATTTCTTGAATTCCATATACCTTAAATATTGTTCCAACGTTGAAAAATATGAAAATTTTTTGAGAAAACAGAAAAAGATACAAATGCATTAAGGAAAACTCGTACAAGTAATTATTTTTTAAACTAAAACTGATCAGGATAATCGTATCCCAAATTTTAACGCTAGGTAAATCAACTATCAACTTCTAATTAGAAATCTAAAAGAAGTGCACAGTTATTTTCAACAAATAATTTTTTTTAAGGCAACATGAGTAATGTACTAAATTTGAAATAGTTCTGCTAGAGATATTTTTGTTCCATGTTAGAGTGTATTAGAATAACTAAGGTGCCCAATTAAAACCCGATATCTTAAGAAAATAAGAAGTAATTCAAAATAAATTATTTTTCTCCGTATAACAGAAAATAATACTACTTTGCAACTAGTCTCTTTAGCGAAACTATCATGCTAAGATAGTAAACACATCAAATTTTTCAATCAACATCTAAATAAGTTATGGGGTTTTTACATTAAACTGTTTTTATTTGCATCATAATATAAAAGTAGCCCTTTTGGACTTTAGCGATTATTTAATAACCTATACCAGGGGTTCCCAATTTTTCTAAATTCGTTTTTTAGTAGGTACTCGTTTATTCTGTGTTTTCTGTTAATCATGAAACCGAATAATGTGTATATCTATTTATACACATAAGTAGAAGTGGTCAATATTTTATTCGTATTTAGGATTAATCGCTAGTCATTTTGTGGAGCTATCTGATTCCCAAATTTCCTTCTATTGCAAAATAGCACTTCACCCTGCCACTTCTCACTACCTACTTGTTTCCGAAAAATCTGAAAAACCGGATTTTCCTTTTAAACTGCCATAAAAACTAAATAATGAAGTAGACTTAATTCTGGGGCTGACTTGAGAATCAAACTCTCAACTATAAAGCAAAAAATTATTACAAAATAAACTTAGTGTTAAAATTGATCCTAGCTCTGTTTTATGTGTTATGTACTTGTAGAAAATATTAAAATTAAAATCTTTTAGTTTAATTTTTATTCGAAAAATTCTCATTGCACTAATATTACTTTTTAATTGTTTTTAAACATACATACTATTTATAAAGGCATATAAAAATATTTATATTATGATTGTACAAAATTATTAGAATCTAGGGTTCCCGGGAAAGTTACTGAAGCAAAAAGAGTTCCACGTCGAAAAAAGTTTGAAAAACTCTGGTCTATACTATAACAACTCTGGTTTTGAGTTTGAACCCGATATCTGAAAGAAGTACGGTGTTATTTAAAATAGATAGTTTTTTTTTTATAAAGAACCAGTTTTTTACTTTTCTTGTTAGAAAAATTATCTATCTTAATTTCTGCATGCTAGAAAATCTTGTAGAACGAGTTCCAAACTGGTTTCTGAAATGGACCTATTGTGAAATGTCCATATTAGCATATAAATGATACTACTTCACCAAATAGCTGCACTTTTGAATTATTTGTTCATTCTTTTTCTTCCTAAAAAGAAATCATGTATGAATTTTAATTAATTTATTATAAAGGTAAGTGTTTGTTAACTAGGAACTAGTTTTATCTGCTTAATGGAAGAAAAATGCATATAAATTTCAGATAATATAAACGATGTTTGACAATTGGAACAATTAGTCCCTTGGATTGAAAATACAAACGTATTTTTTTTTAATACGTTTATTTATAATTTTTTAGAAGAAAAAAATTGTTTACTAATTTTTCATGCCTTATCATGAGTGTTTGCTTAAAAAAAATCGAGAGTGGCCTACACTCAACTTTACCAAAAGTAAAAAAATATTAAACTGGTTTACAACATTATGATTTTTACCTCCTCAATAGCTTTCACATTTAAACATAATCAACATTTTTTAAATGTTTTTTTTAAATGATTTTTTAAATTATTTTGAAAAAACCTTATTTTTTAAACATTTGAAAATTTGATTAATTTATTTCTTCTCTGATTAAATCAAGAATATATATTTTATATCACTGTCTTAGTGTCCTATGTGTTTATTTAATATAGTGGCTCCCGAAATCAACAATTTTTATTCGGGCACCACTAACATAATTGATTTATAATCACTTATAAATCAATATAATTGATTGATTGATATATTTAATTGATATTAATAATAATAATAATAATAATAATAATAATTTATTATTTAATAATTTAATTGATTATTATTACAATTTAAAATTTTAATGAAGAATAATACCATTAATTAGGCAAAGAAAATAATTGAAAAAATAAAAAAGCTTAATATATTTCTCTTATATTTTGCACTATTATCTAATGAAAATAAATAGCACATTAAATACCTCATAGGTTGCGTATGAAGAGCACAAATAAAATAATTCAATATTGGCTTGATATGAACAAAAGAAATCTGCATTTTTACATATATGACTATTTTATAACGT
Organism: Hermatobates lingyangjiaoensis; assembly: GCA_026182355.1. Lineage (NCBI taxonomy): Eukaryota > Metazoa > Arthropoda > Insecta > Hemiptera > Hermatobatidae > Hermatobates > Hermatobates lingyangjiaoensis. The sequence continues at coordinate 164,351 of JAPFBL010000487.1, read as the reverse complement.
TATCAGCATTGTTGTTTACTATCTATGTTTATATGTAAGATATTTTATTTATTATATTCCAAAGAATGTTTTCAATTTCAAATTACAAAAACTAGTCTTTTTTTCATTTCTTATTGTGATTTAGATGTTTATTTATATGCATAAAATGCATCAAAATTTATGCATATGTAGGATTTATATGCATCAAAAAATCTACTTGTGACACTAAGTTTTGTTTAAGGGGTTAACATATAGGTTGATTATGGCATTTTGATAGAGGAATCCATCAAACCATGGAAAGCATCAGAAATTATGTTTGATTGGTACATCTTTAATTAACAAATCACCTTAAAACAACATTTTCTTCGTTGTTTAAGATGTTTTTCAGAGAAAAAAAGGGTCTTTTCCTGTTTTAAATTTAAAAATTTTACTTTAATATTCAATGTAGAAGGATGTCAAGTAAACGAGTAAGAAATACACTGGCTGTTTGAACAAACGCTAGTTCTCTTGTAGGAGAATATTTCGTATCAAGAAATATTCACTTTGGTTTTTCAAAAATTATTACTGCTGTAGTTATACTAATGAAATTATTTGCAAATAAAAATTATTTGTGTGTACAAAATAAGGTTATAAATTGATATGTCCTTCAGTCACTATCTGTACTACCTCACGAATGAAAGACTAATAATTATATCCCATTTAGATATTTATGTTATGCTTAAATGAGACATTATGTTTTATATACTCAAGAAATTTTACATTTGTTACTTATAGTAAAGTAGAGTGTAGGCCACTCCAGATTTTTTCATTAAACGTCTAAACAATAATTTTTTTTCAGCCGATTTATTTAAAAAATTTCTAAGTCAATGTAAATAAATGTAAACTAATCCAACAAGTAAGGTGATATATTTATTCATGATGATCATTTATTTTTTTACACCTTTACTGCTCTTTGCTGTGATTGAAATTACAGGAATTTTTTTTTTGAAAATTGTTATTTTTTTATTCAACTTTTGGGTGAAATTTTATTGTTCTTCAATAATTCGTTTAGCGTCAAAAAAAAAAATAATTCTGAAAACATAAAATTGATCTTAGCGTTGTATTGTTTCATGTAATTATGAAACGATATATGTCAGCTTACCACGTTATGCCACAGCTTGTTCCACGTAATGCTCTATTTTGAAGTACAATTTAAGTTTGATTTGTCAAATGGTCTGGCTTCTATCGGCCTCAGAATCTTTTAGAATCAATGATAAGTCAAAAATTTTACATTACAATGAAAAAAAATTTTTTTTTGTTTTAAAAATCATTACTATAATGTAATAGTAGTCTATCACTATTAATAATAATATTAATAGACTACTATTAATTATTAATAATAATGGTTACTATTTGGATAGGTGACAGGATGTGTTATTGATGCCCTCGTGGCAAGGTTCACTCATTCTTAATGAATGCCGAGTGAGAATTATTCAATTCAATTCAATTGAATGTTTGCAAAACTTTTAAACTGATTTAAAAATTTCCAATTTTTTTTTGAAACATTATAGGAATTACAATGCCTTTATCTCTTAAGAGACTTTTTATATTACGAATTACAAAGTAAAAAACAGGAACTTCTAGAGCTTATCTTAAAGATTTTATTCACTTAGACATTCATTCAAATAACTTTAAATTCTTTGGAATTATTTGGTAAAACATCTTGATGATTTTTCTTATATAAATTTGCTCAACCTTTAAATGAAAATTGTTTTCAATCGATCTATTTGTAGAAGTTTAATTAAACAATGGATAGCATTCTAGCAGTTTTGATTAATGATTGCTCATATTCATTTCAATTGGGTTGTTTTCCTCAGATTGCTGGGTCTCCTTCAGCCAATGAAGAGAAAGTATTCCATCAATACGACTACGTAAGAACCCAAGTCAACAAGAGCCACGTAAACATCTACGGTGACTTCAGCATCGGCTTTGATTCTCTGCAGGAGTACTTTGGCAAAAGCTCAGGTGTTAGCAATCTTCAAAACTCTTTTTACCAGAATGGTAAGGTAAGTAATAAAGCAATATCACTATACAATATTGTGAGTTTGTATAGTAACTATAGCAACAACTATACTTTTTGAATCGAATTTCGATACATTGTTGGAAAACATGGAAAATACTAAACAAGAACTGTAAAAAAATAGATATCGAATAATAAATTAATATCCAAAAAGCAGTGGCATAGGTAAGTAGGTTTTTAATTATCAATTAATTCTATCTTGAAACTATATTAAATGTAATTTATGCTTGCAATATTCTATTTCATAAATTCATTATTCAAGTTCATTATTAAAAGGATGCAATTATTATATTTATTTATTAAATCTACTAGTTAACTTTTCCAACTGGGCCTTTGTTTCCTGCGAATAGTTACCATGTTGAATATACTATATCACACTATATCGTGTTAAGCAACGTTGGGGTTGGTTACTATTTGGATGGGTGACATGATGTGCTGTTGGTGCCCTGGTAGTAGGGTTTACACATTCACAATGACTGCGGAGAGAAAAATCAGTTACACTTTCGGCTTATATCAAACACAGCACAAAAGATCTTCTTTAAAAAAAAATAGAAGACTTTTTTAATAGGTTAAAAGTGAGTTTTAAAAATGTTTATTATAATTCACTTTTAAATAAAAAACAAACAAGGATGTATACCGAGTGGCGTAGCAAGGGGGGGGGGGGAGGTGGCACGTGCCAGGAATGGCATCTTGAAGTGATAAATATAAAAACAAATTACAATCATAAAAAGTGAACAACAAATTTGAAAATGTATACCAAAATGAGTTTTCAAGGTTGTAACTGTGTTCATGTTTTATGTGTAATACTGTTTTTAAACGGATTTTTCAAATGATTTATTTACAAATTAAATTTAAAAAAACTAATTTTTTAAAGAAGGTAAAATTTTATTATATTTATTTAAAAAGTTAATTAATTTAATGTAATCATTTTTTTATTATTTGAATTATGCTTTTTTGTTTTAAAAAGAAAAAAAATTTTTTTTTTGATATCTTTCATGACGACTGTATAATTTGAGGACTTTCTTGAATTTTGAAGGTTACCGGATTATCAACGGCCAGGGTTTGAGGGGGGGAGGGGGGGGGGGCAAATCTTACGACCACCCAGGGCGGCAAAAATAGTCGCTACGCCACTGTGTTAGAATCGCCGATCTAACAAAAAAAGCGTAAAGGGTTGACGTTTTTAACCCGCTAGGGAATCGGTTTTAACAATCAAAAAAATTGTATGTTCTTACTGCCTCAAACGGCTGGACTGAGCAGTGGAGACCAATCTGTTTGATTCATGGTTCTAAGAAGCATATGTGCCTCCTCGCTGATTTGTACGACAGATGGGAGCTTTACTGTTAATGTCTCATCTTATTAATGGGTTAGATTGTACAACTGTACGTGGTATTGAATGATCATTTTTTTTTATTAATTCAATAGAAAGCCGTCATACACGGTGTGCATTTTTCGCTCCACTGTTTGGAAAGCGTCAGTCAGTCTTCACTAGTCCAATGATCAGAATTACATGGTATTCTGTCAGTGGCATGACCAAGAAAAAAAATAAAATAATGTATTTAACAGTTAATAATAAACAGTTCATTCAAACAAAGTTACAAGAAATGTATTTCACCTTAATATTCAATTGAACAAACTTTTCAAACCCCTTACACACTCCGCGCAAACCACTTTGCTAAAGACACTATTCTAGATGAACTTACTTCAAACATAGCAAGCAAGAACAAAACGTGAGAGTAACTAAACTACTAAAAGAGAAATTTGACATAAATCAAATCACAATAAACGAACTACATGATAAACAAACGATTTAAACCGTAAAGCAATTTAAGAATTAAGTAAAAAGCAGACAAAACACGTACTAAAGTAATAAGAAAAAAAATAATATTTTAATATAACTAATGAATAAGAATAATTTATAATTGACAGAAAATATAATAGTAAATTTATGCAGTAAACTCACTGGGATGGATATCTTGTAAACAGCAAGATACAAACATATGAGAGCTTAAGGTTTTAGTACTGTTAGTGAAATAATTTTGCAAATAACCATGAATAATCAGGTGGAAATATATAGACGTTTATTAGGGGGATATCATCATAAATAGCTTATTTGAAAATGAACCCGTAACGGGTAAAACTTTCATACTAATGAATTCTTAATTAATCATTGCTCTCGATGTGATTTTTTTCAAAAAACATCGCTGTTATATTTGTTTATTCAGTTAACCACATATCTTAAGTACAACATATCTTATGTACTTAAGTTAAGCACATAAAGTGTACAAGTCAAAAACTATTTTCTTCATCAACTTAAAAGTGTCTGAAAAAGAAAAAGAACATTTATAAAAAAAAAATAAATCAAATATAATTATTTTTAATATAGAAATTATTACTTGTATTTTTAAAAAAATTGACCCGCTTATTCGTATCATCCTGTTTTAACCCCTCCCCCACAACACCCCGGTAATTAAATAAAAAAAATAAATTCAGGTTTTTTTTCAAAATTTAAATTTTTAAGGTTTTCAAAACCGGTTGATGTGTCAGTATAACTTTTAAGATAGGAGGATAGCTTTTGGTAATATTAAAAATAAAACTCAAATAATTACATGTTTGATGGTTACTTAAATTGACAAGATGAATTATTTATGAAAGAAATATTTTTTTCTAGGTATCAAGAAAGACGTATATTTCTAGCAGAGACGTTCCTCTTCATACTGCCAAGCAACAGTTTTTAAAAGCCCCAGAGCATATGAAAGCACAACGTGCTGTTGAACTCAAGCGACTCTTCAAGGTAATGACTTGCATATTTGTTTGTACTAATTCTGAGGTAAAATGGATAAACCAACAAAAGTCTCCACACAAATGAATTTTATTCAACGCGTTTCGAACTCTTTGTGTTCATCAGGAAGACACTATAATAAAAATTATATCTAATCAGTTACAAAATTAGAGTGAAATAATAAAATTCAATTAAGAGAATTCAAGACATACCCAAGGATGTGGTACTAACGGGTTGGTCCAGTGAAAACAACTAGTAGGAAACAGATCCGTTGCGAAAGAGTGAGGATAGGCATTTAGGAGATAAGGTGACAAAGGCTTCGGGTATGCTTGAAAACTGTTAACTGAAATACAGAAGGCCAGAACCACTAATTTAGAGGAAAGAAACTTTTTTTTTTATTTATTTTTTAATTTATTTATACTATTGTTTGTACTATTTACTTGGCCAGTACAAATTACGTGACCAGATAATAATCAATGCTGCTAAAAGAAGACTGATAAACGTGAAAGTGTCTAAGTTATAATACACAGAACTGTTTTCAATTTTAGAAAAGAAATAACTAGTATAAGGTATAGTTCATAAATGTATCATAAGATAGCTGCAGTTGTGTGGGAGTAGTCTTTCTGACAGTAAATATCTGTTTTCAACGTATCAATAGGCCACAGGTAGGATTTTCTACGTATGCTTCATGCAAAGAACCAAGCCAATAACAAACTGAGCCACTACCTCTATATGTAGACTTAATAATATCTAAAGTGAAATGTCATACGATCAACAGGGAATTCATTATTGCTTGGTCTCACAGCATTTCCACTCGGAAGGTCATCTGCAGAGATATAGTCGTAGTGAAAGTACCTGTAATTTCTACTAATCCGTAAGTCCTTGTATATACTGCTTAGATTTAGAATACTGCTGCTGCAGTTACATGCTGAGGAATAAAATTCACAAAAACCAACAAAAGAAAAAAAAGAAAAAAAAGCCTAAAAAAGTAGACTTTTACCATAGAATTTCATATAAATGCCTTAGTAACTAAATAAATGGTAATAATTGCTCATAAACTAAGTACTCGTAATACGAAATATTGGTCATTTATAAATACCTTTTTCTTATTCAAAATCAAGTAACAAAAACAATTAGGGGTAAGTATTTTTGGCGCTGGAACGGATTAATGGCATTTCAATTGATTTCAATGGGGAAAATTGCTTTGATATACGAGTCAATTGACATACGAGTAAGGTTACGGAACGAATTAAACTCGTTTCCCGAGGTACCAGTGTAATTAGTACTTATACATTTCAGGAGCCATTTGTCGCTGATATGAAGAAAAACATTATATTCTTACAAGCCCAGATAATACAGTAGAGTATCTTTAAACTCTATTTTTACAACGTGTAATAATGGATATTTAAATTGATATTCAATCAATATGTAAAAGCAACTCAGGTGATTAGGGCTATTATAATTTTTCTACGAGAAGCATTTCCCTTTTAATATTTAATTTGTATGAAAGTTACTTGGTTACTTATTGCACAACTATAGTGATAATTATTATTGTTATAGAATCGTTTAACTGGCGATAAAATATTCTCCGATATCGTGAGTGCAGCGGCTAATGGAGATTCTAATCTAATTGAAGATATTACAAACCAGAAATACCAATTAAACAAGAAAATCTTCCCTTGCTACAAGTTTCTGGTAGAAACGTTTAATAAGGAGTGCTTCAACACAGCCAAGGTAATGAATTATTTCCTTAAGTACTTACATAAGTGCAAATACACTTTATATATACATAATAATTACTTATTATAATAATTGTCATCTGGTTAATATTATTATAATATATATTTATATTTAGGCTAGATAAATTATTAATTCAAGGCATAGTTGAGCAAATCGGGTTTATGGGTGATCTACGATGTGTGTCTTTGGATGTAAACTCTGGTCAGATTGTTCATTCTAATCAGATAGCTTAATGTTTTATTTAATTTCTTTCTTTTCTCCCTTCTTGTTTTCTATCTCGTTTATTTTCTCAACTCAGTTGAGTTTTTGACTCTGATGAAGACCGCTTGTTACGATCGAAAGATCTTAGTCGTTTTTTCCCTTTTTCATATTGTGGTTTGATCATATATATATATATATAATATATATATACCTGAATATATATGTATATACAATTAAAAGAAACGTCCAGGCGGACTTTTTTAAATAAAATAAATTCAAAACGAAGGAAACACACAGAAAGACACAGACATAACTCACATCGATATTTCGACCATGTCGTCATCAGGAGGTGTGAGTCATGTCTGTGTCTTTCTGTGTGTTTCCTTCCTTTTGAATTTATTTTATTTATATATATATATATGAGTCGCCGCTCTGCTTTTCTGCGGGACTCTTCGCCTCCTGATGATGACGATGGTTGAAATATAGAAGTGAGTTATTCCTGTGTCTATCTGTGTGCTATCTAATTTTAATTGGTTTATATATATATATATATATATATATATATCATTAAATAACTTGCCAACTTTAAGTGTAGTATGTTTCTTAAATGTAAAAAACATACTAGACTTAAAGTAGGCAAGTTATTTAATGATATATGTTTAAAAGAATGTCTGTTCCCAAAGTATACCTATATATATATATATATATATATATATAGTTCAATATAAACAAAGAAACAAAGAGAAATCAGAAGAACACACTTACAGTCTCTCCTGAAGACGGTTCAAACCGAAAATTAGAGACTGTAAGTGTGTTCTTCTGATTGCTCTATGTTTCTTTGTTTATATTGAACTATATTTGTCCGTTTTGGATCGTATTTCCAACCAAAAAAAAGTATATATATATATATATATATATACTATATATACTATATATGTGTTTAAACCACAATAAGAAATGGAAAAAAAATAAACGTTTGGGCGTTAATTGTAATTTCACGTGTTTTTTGTGAAATCTTGTTATATATATATTTAAATAATTTTATTACAATAAATAAAAGAAATTTATAACAACACCAAAATGTAAATTAATAGAATCAATTATGTGTATAAAAAAGCTGTATGTATATATAAACTATAACAAATGCCCTACAAAAGGGAAGCAACTAATAAATGGCAAACAATGAGAGGGACGTTGAAATGGCGGAGCGATGATTTTGATGCAATTGTTGCCAGTCAGCCAAGCTCCGCTTAGGTGATGTAATTTCCATGTATTTGTATTCAGATTTACAAATTGAGGACAATGATGTAGTTGAGAGCTGTGAGCAGAATTAAATTCGGTCTAGCTGTGCGTCATAAAACCATGTCAACTTTTCTAAAGTATTTTTGAATAAATATACGAACTTAATAAAATAGGTCGATTATTACGATATTATTTTATCTAGAGGTTTTCATATAAAAAACAATTCATAGACAAGTTTCTAGTTTTCAGGCCAAGTTTTTTCGCCAGAAGAAGAAGAAAAAAGTACCAATGTGACATTCTGAAAACTGACATTCCACTTATTCTTCTCCTGACTACAGCTAAATACATATTGGTATTGTTAGTGGGATTTCAGTTATATTTATGTATCCCTAAAATGATAAAAGACATGCCTAATTAGAATCGTTAAAATTAAAAAATTAAAATTAGAATTAAAAAACTCATTGTTGTATGAAATGGGTAAGGTAATATATATATACTTCAATGTACATAAAGAAACATAGAGAAATTAAAAACACAAACTTACGGTCTCTAATTTTCGGTTGAACCGTCTTCAGGAGAGATTAGAAGCTGAACCTAAAGACGGTCCAACCGAAAATTAGAGACTGTAAGTTTGTGTTTTTAAATTCTCTATGTTTCTCTATGTACATTGAAGTGTATTTGTCCATTTCGGATCGTATTTTCATCGAAGAAGTATATATATATATATAAATATTTATTAAAGATTTCTCATAAACACGTGAAATAACAATCAATGATCAAACCACAAAATGAAATGAGAAAAAAGACCAAGATCTTTCAACCACAACAAGCGGCCTTCATCAGTTGAGTTTTTTACCATGATGAAGACCGTTTGTTACGGTTGAAAGATCTAAGTCTTTTTTTTTTCAATTTCATATTGTGGTTTGATCATTCATATATACGTCTATATATATATATATATATATATATATATATATATATATATATATATATATATATATATATATAAAGGTGTGCTCTCTAATCGGGATTCGGTCAATTTTCTAGGATAAAAAATTAAACTCTCGGTGCCAATGTTTTGGTTTTATTTAAAACCTTTTTCATAGGCCTACAAATTTAAATAAAATCGAAACGTTGGCACCGAGAGTTTGATTTTTTATCCTAAAAAATTGACCGAATCCCGATTAGAGAGCACACCTATTCTATCAAACGGTCGATATATTATTGAATCTGCTATATATATATATATATATATATATATATATTATTGAAAATGACCCCAAACTTAGCTGATACCTGTTAATTAACAAGTTTCTCCATTTTCCTTAGTAACATTCTCGTTATTTCGCCTACATAATAAAGTACATCTCCTATAGTCGACATGTTTCGAATGATCAACATTCATCGTCAGGACGTCAATAACTTCTTGGGTGAATTTTCTGGTTTATTACATATGCAAAGTGAGGGGTTGTTTTTCTTCGAGTTTATGACAAGCTGGTCGTTAATCCTGTGGGGTGAGTGGCCTCTCGGCATGAGTTACTACTACCTGCAAGGGTTTCTGGATGCCCTTGATGTGAATTAAAGAGCTTTAAAATTCGGCTACTATTTTCGACTTGAATATTTAGGAGTGGTTTCAGTTTTTGAATTAATATAGATTCTCAAATTCTCAGTTTATGGTAGTTACTTACTTTTTTTGTTATATTAGTATGTAACCAGCATCTACCTGGTCAATTTTTTTTGCATATTCTTTTTAGGTGCTCCGCCATTAAGTAAATAGTGAGTCTTCTTGATAGGGAGGTGGTAGTCATACCAATGTACGACTGTTTTTGGGTTACGCAGTCCCCATTAGTGCATGCGTACTCGTACACTAGATTTGTTTCCTTTAAAGGCGAGTTGTTTACTTTTTTTTATTTTTGACTGGGTTATTTTTTTTTATAAATAGGCTACTTACAGTTAGGCTTTTGTAGTAAGTGACCAGTGTTACTTTTCCATTCAAGTTTTTGCAGCTGTCATTGTTCCTTATAGTGTATTTTAATACTCTTTCATCAAGCTTGTGTTATTCCGAATACTGGTTTTTGTAATAAACTTTATGCATTATTTTTAGTCTACCCTTGTTAATTTGTTTCTCTCTTCTTACATTAAGGAGTTCTTTCAAAATTATAATTAGAGTAAACGTTCTTAAAAGTGCTTGCTTAGTTCTGTTAATGTCTCTGTTGAATATTTCCCAATTCGATGCGATCTTGTATGTACTATAAATTAAGGCTTTAGTTCCTCCATCTTTTTAGCGGTGTGGGCATTCATCATGCTATTGTATTTGATTCTTTCTTGAACACTGAAGTATGAATTTTGTCATGCAACACTATAATACTGCCATAAGTTAATTTTGTTGTCTATTGCTTTTTCTAATGTAAATTTCAGGCATGATTGTTCCTCAAATGCATTTTTCAGTGCGTCCATTTGGTTTGTTTCTTGCTATATCAAAACAGTCGTCATCAAATCGGCAGTATATGATAGCTTTGATCAATATGTTATTTTCAAAACACGTATATTAGTCTACAGAAGTGACATATAGTTATCCACTTGAGTCCAGTTTTCTCATTTCTCAAACATTAATTTTGTTTTTCTTTGATATTCTTCAATGTTCGTACCCCCATCCATCCAACTATTATCTTATACTCGCCCCTCTTATCTTTTTTACTAGCACAGTCCACAAACTACAGTTGAATATTACTTGTCATTACACTGACACAGGCTTTAAATTTTTTAACATACTAATTATTTTTTTCTATATATTGCGTTTAACAAAAACTTTACAATAATGTATCGTATTTATAAATAAATAAGGAATAAAAAGTTTTATTAAAAATACTAAATAAATAATCATTTACGATTTTGGTTAAACCCAAGAAGATCCCCTTCCAAGAAGGCAAATAACCAGAAATAACAGAATATCATATTCCAGAAGCTCTCAAAGTGACATTAGAGTTAGTTTCATTAATGTTACTGAAAGCCTGTACATGGAAACAGTGATTCACACTGAGTCCTTGAGAACTGGTACAAACGACATTGGGAAGGTAACTGCTGTTATACAGGCTTCGGACTGGTGAAAGAAAAACCCCCAAAAGAACATCACATTAGGTACAGTCCAAAGGATAAACGCATTTACAGGGAGGTTTTGTTAGGAAAGGGTAGGTGACTTTATTCAGGAAGAAAGTAAAGAAGGAATAAGAATGATGAAACGGTATGTAAAAAGACGTCGACATTGAAGAAGAGATGTCAAAAGATAAATCTGGGATTATCAGAATTGCTACAAATATTTATTAAAAACTAATATATTATTATTTTACAATTATACTTCTTTAGTCTTTGGAAGGTGACATGAATGACTAAAAGAGCAAAAGCTGTTTATTAATTTTTGACAGAAATAAAGTAGTATATTTACCATTATGTTAATATGTTTATGCAATGTAAAAGTTAATCTCACCTCTTTTCCAGCACTACTACTTGCTGAGGCATTTGTACAAACTGGTTAACATGTGCTCAATACCAGAAATTTCAATCCAAGACGCTACTTACGCTATAAGAAACAATTGTCACAGCAATGGAAACACAGATTTTATTGTTTAAAACAATATTGTATAAATTTAGATAGTAAATAAAATTATGTTTCTGAATTGATTTTCTGACCTATATTTTTATATAAATACTATATTTAATTTTTTCTATATCTCTTCCATAATTTTAACATTAAAAACGTGTTTACGTTACTTTGTGCAAAATGCAGTGATAAACAAATGAATTTGCACGTTTCAAGGACTTTTGAGTAAATTTTTGATAGGAAAAAAACGACTTAAATATATTGGAATGATGTCATTTGGGTAATTTTGTAGAAAAGGGAAGCGATATTAAATATTTGGAAAACCCGTTAGTCTTTTATATACCTTAATAATATTAAAGAGTTATAAGTAACTACAGTTTTGGGGCAGTATTTAATCAATAAATATTTTCTATATTCAACTACGTATCATAACAAGTTTGCATTTACTTATATGTTAATTGCTACTTAATAACACAGCTTTATTTTTCTTTTTGCCATTACAGAAAAAAAGCGAGATAATCTTATTAAGTTAATCAAAATTGTAATGTGAGTGTTAATAAATTTGATCAGATGTTTGGAAAATTTAAAGTTGATTGTAGATATCCAATTCGATTTTTTTATTTGCTAATGGATACAGTATTATCCTACGTCTAAATACATTAAGATATTTAGGAACATTTTTATTACAGTATATGTGCACATTAATTTTATTTGTTAAACAGAACATTAATTAAATTTAGGTTATTCAAAAATTAAACAATCAAAAAATTACGAATATATATTATTTTATGATATTATATAAAAATATATATTAATAAATACAGAAGATATGTATGATACATATGGAGCCAAGAGTAAGTTAGACTCTATGAAGATGTGTTTTCTTTTACTTGATATAAGAAAACTTTATTCCAGGGAGGCATTCATTCTGACAAAAAAAAAGAATGTTGAGGAGCAAAAAATTACAAAAAACTTGGCCAATTTTTATTTCATTTTGTTTATGCAAACCTGTTTACTCCCTCAGTAAACTTTTGTTACCAGTTTTATTTGTAGTCCTGCAAATGTGCATCACTAAGACTGATACCTGTTGCACGACATTAGAACTGCATTAATCTTTCAAGTATTGAAACATTAACAGAGTTAACTTTTTTCTTGTTTATGATAATATGGGCACTATTTGAATAACACTACCCGGTGATTGAACAAACATAAAAAATCCTATTTTGTATTATCTTACTACCTATATTTCAAAACTTGCCACCTATATTTCTTTCATAACTTCACTATCTATATTTCATAACTTCACTACCTATATTTTATAACTTCACTACCTATATCTCAGAAATTTAGTACCTATATTTCAAAACGCGTAGTATTTCATAAAAATGACAAATTCTATAAAGTACGGTGGTACTTCTTCATACAAAACCTCTTCTTATACACTTTTTGAGTTACTTTTTGTTTTTTTATTCCTTCTGGAATAAATTGTCTCATCTTAAAAACCTTGTTACATCCCAAAAATGACAAACTTATCAAAATTATTAAAGGGCGTATCCGTTTCCTGAGCGGTTAAACGTAAGCATACCTCTAAAATATCAAGTTTTTTTTTCTTGGCAGTTTCCCAAGATGTTGGAATTTTTGTTAACACTGATAGCATTGTTTTAACTGATTTGAGAGTGACTCTCTCTATTGTTATCTTATTTGCCAACCTCTACGCTACGGCATGATTTGGACATTCCCTCGGAAAAGAAAGAACTAATCTCAAAGGAAAGCGGTTAAATCAAGTGAAAAATAAAATAGAATTTAATTTAATAGAAATAGAATAGGAAACACAAGTGACAAAAGTTCTGAATTAAACAAATAATGAATAAAAGGTCAAAAACTGATAAAAGATATAAAATGGTAAGAAAATAATTTTCTACTCACTTCTTAATTTTAATTAAAGTTTAAGGTAAGCTGTCCGCGTGTGTTCGTGCAGTACATTCGTGTACGCTTTGCAGTTAGCTAAAACACGTTTGTCTCCTCCTCCTCTGTACCCCCACCACTATACCCTAGTGTTTCCCCACCCAGTCACTCAGATCCAAAGGTAAATGAATTTATATATTATTACGTACTATTATTATTTAATTTTATAATTTATCTCTATTTTTATTACAATTATAATTTGTATAACAATTATTATATTGGTTAATACATATACTGGTCATTTTAATTTATCGGTTGTATTTTGGAGTGGGTATTAGGGGATTTGTACACATTAGGTTATTTACATGTAATTAGCGATTTATCTTACGAAACCGCTTCCTCAACGAATTAATTTCTGTAATATGAAAGTCTTAGGCAAATTCAAAAAGAAGAATTCTTCAACGTATTACCGTTCATTTGGTGCCAGGTCAGCTCAGTAGTTATCGTACTCGCCTCTGAACTGGTAGGTTCAGGTTCGATACCCACTTGGCTCTCGATTTTTTTTCGTGTGAGGTGAATAAATCTGAGCACGTCGTCCCTCAGAGAGGACGTTAAACCGTCAGTCCCGAGCATATGCGATGTCAGGTATACATTAAAAATCTCTACCCTAAATACACTTCAGTTTGGCAGAATATAGGACTGCCCATGTAGAATTAATGGGATATACAATATTCGCTGGAGGAGTCAGCAAAGGAGAGGTGATTTTATCAGTCTCTTAGCACTCGACAAAAAGGAGCAAAAAAGTCTAACGCTGATTCATCAAAAGATGTTACATATTTTTTTTTGTATTCAAAGTACTAAATTCTGTCTAACTTCAGTGTATTTGGAGCAGGGATGTTTAACGAGGACCAGACGCCGTACAAGGTCGAAACTGATGAAACGATTGAAATCGTTAGCGAGGAACAAAGTGATCAAATTTTTTACTGAGACAGAAAAAAAGAAGAAAAGAGAGACGGATAAGACTTTGTCTGAATGACCTTTCACTGGATTGCAACCATTATTTTTGTTTCACATTTGTTATGCAAACTTGTTTACCACTTAGCAAGCAAGTTTTTTTTTAGCTGGTTGTATTTTTATACAACCTGAAAAACAGAACCAGAACCTGTCAGTTTAGAACAGAGCAAGGAAGCAACAAAGCAACCCTCACTCCTTTTGTAGTACTGTAGTGTTTAATTTCTGTTCGCGTGAAACGTAAACGCACGTTACGATGCGGATGTAGGTGGGGGTGAGTACCCTGTTTATAAAAAATAATAACCAAGTCAAAAACTCGCCTTTAAAGGAAACAAATTTAGTACATGTACTAATAGGGACTGTAAAACCTAAAATCATTCGTACATTGGTATAACTACCACTTCCCTATCAAGAAGGCTTACCAAGCACTTAATAGCCGAAAAACTCAAAAAACATGAGCAAGACAAACACAATGTTAATTGAGTTGAGGTATACTGGTTACAAATACAAATATAATAAAAATTAAAGTAACCAGCATAAACTGAGAATTTTAGAATCTATATTAATTCAAAACTGAAACCACTCCTAAATATTCAAGTCGAAAATGGTAGAGGAATTTAAATCTCTTTAATTCACATCAAGGGCATCCAGAAACCCATGCAGGTAGTAACTCAGGAGGCCACTCACCCACAAGATTATCAACCAGCTTATCTTGAAACTTGGAGAAAAACAACCCCTGCTCTCTTCACTTTGCGTATATAATAAACCAATATTAATAAAAATTTTAATAAATTTTATACAAATCATTATTATTACAGCTTTGTTATGAAATTTAGCATGCAGAATATAAATGGAAACATATTAAGCATTAACTATTCAAATTCATTACTTACCTTAAGGAAAATTCTCCCCCATAGAAATTTTTAAGCAGTGATAATTATGAATTAAAATGAAATTTAGGAAATACGATGTCCAATATTTCGGATACTCTATTATGAATTTTAAGCATTGATATAAAGTATGCATTCATGACAGAAGGACAAAAAAGTTACTTTTTCAATAAAATTTAAAAATGATCGCTTATGATTGAATGTAAAAGATTCTGAAGAGGTAAAAAACAGCATGTTGAAAACCTGTTTAATATTAATTTACTTGTAGTAAAGTTGAGTGTAGACCACTCCATATTTTACTTCAGGATATCAACCAATTGCAAATCATAAATTTGTATTTCTACATCAATGATTTAATGAGTAAATGGCTTTAAAAAAATGTTGTTTTGCTGTTAAATATATTTAGTTTGGAAAAATGTTTTACAAACTGCTGTTTGGAGGTTAAATGGACATCAGCAAGAAATTTTTGGACATAAAGAGGCTTCTTGCTGTTTATATTTGTCACATAGTGAATGAATTTGCGATAATTGAGCTCATGAATAATATATAGTTGCGAAAACTTGATTAGACGCAATTAAAAATTTATCAAGGTATAAACATTGTGTGCATTAGGAAATGGATACTATATTAGGTCAGGTGCTATATGAGAATGATACTATTAACGTCATTTCATATAAACTATGATTTTTTGATATAGCAGGAGATCCCTTGAACTGAATCTTTTGATATACATGTAAAATATTTTTTTGAAAATGTTGTCAGCACTTGTTTTAAAATATAGTAATAATAAGCAGGTTATTCGTACTCATACCTTGCTATGTGATCTCAGAAAATTTGTCATATAGGAAAGGATTTTGTTCGATGAAAACGATTAAAATACAATATGTTTGCTCTGAGATCTAACTCATTCCATACAACTGTCTACAGTTCTCCAAATATCTACTTACATAACTTAAGCTCTTCAATTCTTTTTTTACCCAAAGTTAATATATTTCTGTCGATATTTAATAACATGTAAAAATAAGTAACATTATATATATCGAACTTACAATATTTATGGGATTTCTTTGATTTAATGCCCATATATTTACAAGGAATTTACTATAGTATACTAACAGATTCTTAGTAGAAAATCACTGTTGCTGAATTATTTTCCTATTGTTTTTGGTGAGGTCAGTAATTATTGCCAATTAGTGGATTACTCCGTATGTGAGTGATTGGTTTTCATGGACAATGAATAATCCCTTTGTATTAATAGGACATAAAACAAAATTCTAGTCACCTTCACTAATCAAAAGTGTGAAGTTAGATGTGAGTATATATAGTAAAAAACTTCTATTTTAGCATTAAAATAATAAACGTATTATATATTTGAAAAATAGAAAATTATCTTTAATGTTGATTGATTTAATGAATAGAATATGTATTTATCTATTTTAAAGCTTTAATAGTTTTAATGAAGCCTGAGGTTGTTTCTGGTTGATGACGCTGTAGGGGCAGCACACTACCTCCCTCATACTACCTAAGAGAGGGGTAAGTTAGTTATTAAAGCGAGTACACACGGACTGGGAGCTCATTCCTCCCGTATCCGTCAACATGGAAGCATCTCTCTTAGCACTTCTCTTCATCTGTGCTGTTTTCCTTTTCCATTGGATCTACAAACAGTACAAAGCATATGCATGGATTCCTGGACCTTCTTTAATTTCATCAACGACCTTTCAAATCATGGCCAACAGTGACTCTCCCAACGGTATGCCCAACAACTTTTGTTTAATATGATTGTAAACATTTTTATTGTATATCACAGAGAAATTAAACAAGAATTTTTTATATATTTCTCACAAAATCATCATTTTGCTGCAAATAACTACAAATATTATTATTTGACATTTTTAAGCAAGGCTGTAAAATTTTTACTTTTTTGTTAGAATCATCTCAAAAATATCAATAATACATTTCATGCTCTAAAAATGAAATGTAATAAACGATCAAAAGCCAACATTAGAAACAAAGGAACCTTTGCTATATCAAAAATTGTTAATTGTATTTTTTATTTATTTTTTAATTTGTTTAAACTAACACATAAATTTATTTAATTTCAAATAATAATCTGGTAGTTCCAGAAAATATCAAGCAGATAAGAAGTTACGTCTTTGTATAAACGAGAAAATACACAGATAGCACCAGTACGAGCTCATCCTTCCATTTTCATCCTTACATGACCTTCACGCCATTTTTTTTAGGTTAATGACACTAGCCTAAAAAATAATTCGCAAAACCAATATAAGCGATTCGTTTTCCATTAACTCAAAGCATTCATGAAATTTTTTAATATAAAATGTAATACTAGAATTTTTTTTTCCTTGGTGCATTACAAATTTTTACGCCGTCCATAAATTTAATAAAACCTTGACAAGCTCGACGTTTACATTTCCTATTTACATCCTCGATTTACAGTTTTCCTTTAGATTTACATTTTGTTACTTTACATATTTCCTCTGTTTATATTTTTATTTTACATTTCTCTTGATATTTACATGCTTACAAATACCTCTACTTTACATTTTTCTTTTCTGCCAATACGTTGCATATTTGCTTGATGTAGATATTTCCTTCAAATTTACGTACATTTTTACTTCTTACCATTACTTTATATTTATTTCTTTTACATTTACATTTTTACTTTGACATTTATTTTACATTTTGCTTTGTATTGATCTTTATTATTTGCATCTGTAAGTTGCGTTTTTCCCTTACTATATTTTTTTTGTTTTAATTTACCAATTTATTTTTTTTCTTACCTTAGATCCTATTTTACTTTATACTTTCTTTATGTTCATTATTTCAGTCACTTATCTTATTTGACTGAAATATCTTGTTATCAGTGTAATAAAAATATACTAATAAGTTCAAAAATTTCCTACTTTACATTATAGTATGTAACATAACGCCAGTTTTGGTTATTAAAACAAAAAAAAAATCAACTTATTCTCGATATAATTTTTTTTTATTAGGTATAATTTCATTAAGATCAGTCAAATCTATAGCTTGTATTTTCCTCACAAACTATTAAATTCAATCATATGGAAATAAAATTCATTTCAAAAGTAGATTTGCAAAAAGTACATTTCATTGAAAACAAAAAAGAAATCTTTGCACTTTCTTTCAAAATCTGCATATTTTGCATCTGCCACTTTCATGATAATTTCAAATTTTTAAGAGTCTAGAATTAGTAGATTAAGGAAAAAATATCGTCTAAACACACTTTTTTCTCAATTTAGTCTTCCGGCCATAATACTTAAAGATCAAATCAGTCCGACGATTTAACGTGTTGCCCTTTTGTCAGCTCCAAGTTTAGGCACCCAATATTGGGGTGTCCGAGGTGGACCTCGCGGAGGCGGGCACTTATATACGTCGCGCATTAGACCAATATTAGCTAACTAATTCACTATGGCTTCTAAGCAGTAGAGTTTATCTACTCAATTAGGCCTATATTTGCGTAACATATGAACTTGAACCATCAAAGATTATGGCCGCAGCGCCTCCACAACTTTTGGATACATAACCACACATGCACTCACAGACATCATCGAAAAAACGTCATAAAAGCACTTTAGGGACCCCAAAAATTGTAAATCCGATAAGATTGATTTCTTTTATCACCAGCATAGCATACATTAGTTATAGTAAAGTAAAAACAAAATTATTCTGAGGAAAAATAGATAAAAAAAACTAAAGTCTACATACAAATGAAGTTTTATTCAACAACAACAACGCGTTCGAACACTTTGTGTTCATCATAAGGAAGACACCAAGGATGTGGTACTGAAGAGTTGGTCCAGCGAAAACAACTCAACCAGTGAAAACACATCCTTGATGTCTTACTGATGATGAACACAAAGTGTTTAAAACGCGTTGTTGTTGTTGAATAAAACTTCAATTGTGTGGAGACTTTTGTTTGTTTATCCATTTTACCTCAGAATAAGTAAATACCACACAATTACGGATTGCACAACTAATGATTTAAAAACAAAATCACCGCAATTTGAATGAAAAGTTCAATTGATAGGTTTTTGTCAAATGAAAAAGTCTGTTTTCTGTTATATTGAGTGCCCCTAAGAAACATGTAAACTGAGTACATGTGTAATTTTCTGCGTTTAGTACGGAGCGTAATTTCCTGCCTCAAGGATAGCAGGAGCTTAAATATGAAGTTTGATAATTACAGCACTTTTCGTTGTTGAGTAATTGTACTTCCAGACATGCAGTAACCCAGGCGGACCAATTCAAAAACCTATCTTATTAGACCCAGCTGACCTCAAAACCTATCTTCCTATTGAAAAATCATTTGTATAATTTTAGACTAACGCAATAATATTATTTATATTTCATACACGAAGGTAATGATAGTAATATTATTACATAGTCATAGTAAATTAAATGTAACAAATGTCAAAAATCATTTCATTAGGTTTTATTTTTTTTACAATTTTATGTAGATGTATGTGGATAGGTATATATTATTCATGATGCGTTTAATTATCCTTAATTATGACTTATTCCAAGAGAATATTATGTTAATTGATAAAATAAATTCTTCAAATTTTTATTTTGACGGTTAATATTACAAGGAATAATATTAGTAAATAATAATAAAAAAGTGACTTTTCCGTCATGCATAATTCTTCCCAAACAATAGGAATTATCTACACTATGGGGACAATTTTTGTGAAAAATATGAACTTGATCTATCAAAGATTCTGGACCGTAGCGTGGTAACAAGCAATGCTAACACACTCACCCACCCACCCATCCACACACACACACACACACATACACGCAAACATCGTCGCAAAAACGACTTTTGGGACCAAAACGTATAATTCCGTACAAATCTCGAGATCGAATTCTTTCACGATCACTATACTTTACTTATAGTAAAGTAAAAAGTAATTGAGTAAAGTTGATCAATGCAGTCTTCAGGGGATGAATTGTAATATAAGATCAAGCCTCACAGAAAACACAGAGGTCACCTTGTGATACGGTACGTCCCGAATGCAATAGCTCTCCTTTCCATTTATTCTCACTATTAAATGTTTTTTCCTTTGAAGTATTTACAGACATACAGTTTTTTTTTATCTTTCCATTTCCTCTATTACCTCTAAATAAAATTTCATTTAGTGAGAAAACACATTAATATAGGTCATACTAGGTCATATTAATATAGGTCAGTTTGAGATATACTTTAGAGCTTAAACTTAAACCACAAGGGAAAAGCTGAAAACATTTAAAAACTGATCATTTAGCTTTCAGTATGTGGAAAATACAAAAGCACTGAATATTAATTATTATTCACTATTGTTGTAATAATACGAAAGAAAGTAAGAAAAAATACCTTTTTTTCTGAAGTAATATGAAAATAAACGAAAGTAATATGATGAATGCAAAATGTTACGAAAAATGTTTATTTAGCAATACTACTATAAACACTAGTGATTATTGTTACCAGGAAATCAAATGAATCAGAAAAAATTGATTATTAACTTCAATCCTGTCAATGCCCCTAAGATTTGCCCCCCCCCCCCTCTCCACCCACACACATCCTGAAAAAAATTATTTTTCTGAAATTACAATCAAGGGTCTAATTGTAGACTACTGTCATTGGTTCCAGGCTTACATTTTATTACAGTACTCGTCATATATTCACTCATCGTCAAAGAAAACCAAAAAAAATTTAAATAAAAACTTATTATTCAAATCATGAAAAAATTAACTGCTTATGTAAATAAGTATAATAAATTTTTAATCCAATTAAAAAAATAATTTTGAAAAAGTTAAAATAAATATATTTTTAATTTCCAAAATATATTAAAAGAATTAATTAAAAATCTGTTCTTATAACAGTGTTACACAAATAAAACATAAAAAAAATAGGACCTTAAAAATTTATTTTGGCACAAAATTTCAGATTATCTGTGGCCTTCTTATTAGTTTAATTTTGTTACCATTTTTACCCCCTCAAAATGGCGTCCCCTGGCACAAGCCGTCCGTGTGGACTGCCCCCCCCCCCCCCCCATTTCAATGCCATTGTATCAATAACTCAATCATCAAAAACAAATTATAATTTATTACTAATGCCTTGTTGAGAATAATCAAACATTTATTTCTTTCTTTTCGTAAATCTCTCATACTGATATTAATGATTTCAGAGGAATTCAAAACTATCAACAAACTGTCAGACGAATACGGTGGCTTGTTCAAAGTCTGGATGGGCTTGAACCCCATGATAATGTGTACTGACCAAGACATCATACAGGTAACGTGCTCACGTATCTTATAATTTCATCGCCAAATCACAATCAAATATATTTTATATTAGTATTTAGTTTTTTCACATGTGTATAAATATTTATTTCTGGACAATATTTGGTTGAATAATAACTCTACGAGTAAATAATCAAGTGGTTTCACCCATTAAAGTTGACTTTTCAACAATAATTTTACAATGTTTACCTTAATTATTAATTGAAAGTAAAGAATATTGCTTCTAAAATAATTTCAATTTCGATAATATTTACACGTTCAGGTAACTGCAAAGATTTACAGTTTCGCTTTATTCTTGATTTATTTGTCAGTCTAACTGCTTTAAAAGTTGTGGTGTGTAGTTCAAACATGCTTGGGAATGAAGGCTACTTGTATGACTCGAACATCTTCACACTGTTTATCAACTCATTTTTAGGTATTCCCTTGTTTCAAGGTACTCAGGTGAAAAAACAAATAATATACATTGTTTCCATTACTAATCAATGACCCTTCAAT
Organism: Hermatobates lingyangjiaoensis; assembly: GCA_026182355.1. Classification (NCBI taxonomy): domain Eukaryota; kingdom Metazoa; phylum Arthropoda; class Insecta; order Hemiptera; family Hermatobatidae; genus Hermatobates; species Hermatobates lingyangjiaoensis. Next base: position 142,131 of record JAPFBL010000487.1, on the reverse strand, counting down.
ATATTAAACTAGAGTTCTTTTATTCAAATCAGAAAGCATTTAATTAAGGCAAATATAATGATCACTTTGACACCCAATATAAATAATAATCCATGAAGAGCATTTTATCTAAAAACATATTGGTCAAAATATTAATATTCCATTCTAATAATATTATTGATATTTCACTTCTCAAAGAGATCCTTTTATTTTGTCAAGTAAAGTAGTAATAATACTTTAGTGAAGCCAATGCGAAGATTTCGTTTTAAGCTCTATCCGCTACGAAATAATCTTCCACAGCAGACCATTACTCTTCTTAACTTTAGATCTGTTCATGAGATTTCCTTTTAACATGTCATCTAAAGAATCTCCAATCGGATTCCCAAACCAATGACAGTTTTAGATGAATCACTCTTTTCTTTTGTTTGTATGGAGAATCAAATAAATTAACTTTATAGCAAGTGTTATAACAATACGTTGAGAGGTAGTCGTCTAGTAAATGGTTAACTGCTACATATCAGTTGTGATATTTCATATTGGTACTTTCGAGAGAGTTCGGATGTTTTTGAGAGTCATCGAGAAGATGCCAATGATCAAGACTTGTACTCAAAAAGTATACATTTTTCTACAAACAGTAAGCAGTAGTACGCATTTGAAACAAATAATATTATGCTTCTTCATAAACAATATTTGTTTCTTTTTTTTTTTTAGAACAATGTAACATAAAAGTATTAATACAATAAAAAAAGTTCGTATGTTACTACGGTTGTTACATAACAATTTGCATAAATTCTTTCTCTATTAACAGTAAATAGTAGCAGCATGTCTTTTACATAAGGTCATATCAATTACTTGCTTGCGTGATACTAAGAAAGGTATCGTTAAAAGAAATATAATTATTACCGGAACTTTTTTTTTGTTTAAAACATCCATCCCGATTATTCCACTAGATTATAGGCTTAGAGAGCCGCTTCCATAAAGGGAGATTATATTTCTTACAATAAGGTAGATCAAGGATGGTCCAATGTTTGCGTGCTTGTCTATATTCCTAAAATCTTGGCCTTGAACTGTTTGTTTTATATAGTAAAATGGCCGAAGAACCGAAGAACAAATGAGCTTTCATTTTGATTCATAAATGAATATCATATACAAATGACCAGTAGCGCTGAGTTGTAAAAACACATGGGAACTAACCAGGCCACAAGTCATTGGGATAACACACAAGCTCAATCGTAAATCACGAGAAATCTCAAGTGTCTATTTATTTTTAAAACATAAGTTGTTTATTTATTCCATATTAAGAAGTCATGCAAGTACAAAGGATATCATTAACTGCTTTTCCAAGATAAAATATCACCAACATTTCATTAAAATCCAAAATTGAATCATATAATAATCTTTATGGAGTTCTTTACATCCTCAAGTCTCAATGATGACCATTTTATATCTTCTTTAAGGAAGGTTGCCTTATGAATTTTTAATCGCTCAAATGAAAAATCTTGATCAATGACTAATTACGACTTGCAAAAATTAATATATGGAAACAAAAATAAACTTTTGAATACTGGACACCTACCTTGAACAATATATGAAAAAAAAAATAGAAACATTCCATCACTAAAAATGCTGTAAGAATAAAAGATATATTATTTCCTCACAAAATTTTCCTGCAAGGCTATAAGTAGGAAACAATAAATCACTTGACGGGATGTATATTGTAATCCATGGTAGAATGAATAAGTGATGATGGATGAATTACACTGGTTATTATATTTATTTATCTCTTGTTGATCTATTCATTTTATACTCTATCATTTAACTTTTTTAAACATCCCTTGTTTTTTTATTTAACATATGATCTAATTTCGCATGTAATTGAACTGTATTATAGAGCTTGAAGTGAAGATGAAATTTAAAAAATCCACTCACTTTCCCTCCTATTCATACACTTACAAATACACACACACACACACACACATATATATATATATATATATATATATATATATATATATGAGGCCATGGTCCCCTCCGGTTGCAGCAACGAGACTCTAGGTCACTCAACCCTCACCGATCAGAAAAACAACCTTTAACCCCCCCCCCCCCCCCCAAAACAAATTTTACTTTTCTTATATAAGGAATTATCTGTATCTAAAACTCATATATATCATGATAATGGCTGAGGACAACAGAAACATGTACTTATCTAACATGTCGATTGGAAATTTATTATATACTATGGGTGTTATAAGAGGATCGTTATTTAGAAAACTGGAGAAACTTTTAAAAAAGCAAGTTTCAGTCAAATATGATCTTATTTTATATATATATATATGTGTGTGACATCGTAAGCAGCAATAAATTGTACATGTTTATCATACATGTTATTTTTTGTTTCTTTTGTTAGACTGTATGGAGAAATGATGATTCGACGAAACGTCCACTCTACTATGGTTACATGAAAAGCATTATTGGTAAAGGCCTCATCTTCACGGATACAAGTATGTTGTCTAAATTTTATGTACTCTTATGCTCTATTGCTAATACAATTTATTAGTTTAAAATTTTAAATAATTAATTAATTGCTGATAGTCTAAAATTAATCGCTGATGCTTTTCGTTCCCTTACATAATTACTAGTAAGTTTATAAGTAAGGATATATCTATATACAAAATGTTTTCTTTTTATTAAAAAAAAATCTACTTATAGTTTTATTACTTGTTCTCAAAGTCTGCATCATTTATTTTGATTGTTATTTTGATTTTTTAAATTTTACATTCGAATAGAAAAATACTTTTTTATTCATTAACAAAATATCAAGATCTTATGAACTCAGTTTGAAAGAATTTCCGTTGTTCATTCCTGAGGTTATGTCATTCTAAAAAAGCCCTCAGAAATAGTTGTAATATTGCAGTCTTTTTCTTGTATAATTCACGGTTGACATATATATATATATATAAAATGATTAAACCACAATAAGAAAATGAGAAAGCATGTGGTTTGATTATTGATTGTTATTTCACATGTTTATGTGAAATCTTTTTATATATATATAGATGAAATGAAGAAATGGTCTAAACCGAATAGATAAATAACTGAAAAAACCACATAAAGAACAAATGCACTTACTAGGATCAATATTTTGAAACAAAGATCGTCATAGGGAAGAGACTAGATGGGAAGAAGAGGCACGATTTTTCAAGACGGACATTGGTTTACTTTCCACTATCCGTCTCGAATGGACGTGCCTCTTCTTCTACTCTTCGTTTTAAAATATTGACCCTAGTAAGTGTTTTCATTCTTTATGTGTTGTTTTCTTAAGTTTTATATATATATATATATATATAACTTAATAAGTCGTTATCAGCCTTTGGAGCGATTAACTTCTTTTCCTGAAGACGAGGACATCGAAATATAGTAGTGAGTTCAGTGATTTCCTTTCTATGTGTTCTTTTTAAATTCTAGTTTATATATATATATATATATATATATATATATATATATATATATATCAACATCCAAACCACAATGAGAAATGAGGGGAAAAAAGTGATCTTTCAACTGTAACAGATGTTCTTCGTCATCCTAACTGAGTTTGGTTTTGACTCTCACGAAGCAAGTGAGAGTAACTTGTTACGGTTGAAAGATCTTTTTTTTCATTTCTTAATTTCTTATTGTGGTTTTGGACGCTGATTGTTGTTTCACCTTTTCATTGTGAAATTTTCTTATATATATATAATATATATATATATATATATATATATAATTAAAGTTACAACTAGAGAACACAAGAAAAAGGACGAACACTCACGAATCTCGATAATTTCGGCGTCTTGCCGTCTTCAGGAGAGTAGAAAGAAAGAAAATACAAGGAGAAAGAATGAAGGAACGGAGACGTAAATGCGTCCACTGGCCGATGTAAACTGATATATATATATACTTTGTTTTATTAATGATTTAATTTCTGTTTAAAATAGATGCTTACTGGAAGAATCACAGAAAATCAGTTGCACCAAGCTATTCATTCGATCAAATGAAAGAAACAGCTAAAATCACATGGGCAGTTTCAAGTCGTTTTGCTAGCGAACTGTCTCCACTAGCAACGGGAAAGCCTGTAGAAATAACACCCCATGTCGGACCTAGTGTCTTCTACATGAATGCAGGCAAGTATCTCCAAAACAATCTGGTTCTTTTTTATAACCAAGTTGGTTATATCAACTGCAAGGTTTATAACTAATATTATTACAACCACTATAAAAGAGTTGTTACTCTTGATTTATGATTTTTTTTATTTGAACATGTATTCGAAGGGTTTCTTGTCATAATGACTCTGCAGAGTGTAACACTCAACATAATGAAGCTCAGAGTGGTGAACATGTTAGTTGTCCATCTAGTGATCAATTATTTCAATAGACGAGGCTTCTTAGAAATTTAGTGAATCTATTCACTAAATTTACAAAGCAATAGTTTGACATTTTTTATAAGAATAGAAATAATTCTTATTCAGTTTTCTCATTAAATTTCTGAACAGGTTTGTTATCAAACTGTTATTATTACTCGGTATTGATTTCTCTTTTAAATAAAAGAAATACTTAACCAGAATGAAATCTTTCCCTAACGTCAAATGAAGGGAACGAAAATTATAGACGAAAGCTATCAACAGAAACAGCAAGAACAATGTATTCAGTACACATAGTAGCAATCAACAGTTTCAGACCCAAAGTGTTTACTCTAAGTCGTCAGTTTTTCCTTAGTAGTAATGGCTAGTATTTTAAAGTCAGTTTATGCGTGTATTTTGTGACTCAGCCTATTTTTTTGGTAAACTATTTTACAACTTTTAATTTTGAATAACTTTTGTCGCAGAGAAGCTATAAGACCGTTGTAGTTGTTCTGTTAAGTTCAAACAGTAAAACAAAATTGAGTTCCACCAAAACAGAATTATACTTCAATGTATTTATTTACCAGAACATCCCAAAATAAAATGTAAATTTCATTTTGAAGAAAACAAGAAATTATAATTTTCTAAAACTGCAGAGCTCTGCCTATCATTCTAAAACATATCTCAGAACAGTTTTAGCAGTGTGTGCTCTTATTTCACAGATTGTTAGCTTCGGATCAATTGTCAGATATACTAAATTCCCACCTCCGTGGGGAAATTTTGCTTGTACCACTAAAAATTAAACAGATTAAGCATACCTATGTTTAACTATGTACCTACGGTATGTTAAACATACCTACAATTATACCTATGCTTAAGAAAACAAAATACTTATTCAAACAGTAGTTCGTGAATGAATAAGTTTTTTATAATGACGAATTATCACTGAATTACACTGTATTTAATATTATGTTACATTATTATATATTATATTAAAATTATTGTGTTATTCTTTTGCAGAATGTCTTGTTGGTTCTAAGTTAGACTCTGTATCCAATTCAGAAGCGAAGGTATTCATGGAGTCCCTCGATAGGTAAGCAAGTACAACAACAGCTGATTATTAGTGTTATCGTAGAGTAGATACCTTATTAACCTCTGCCCAAAAGTCAAATATTATTAGGCTGTATGAGATGAATGAATTATTTTGGCTCGTATTAATAAAATTCTTCAATCAATTATAACTGAATACTTAATACAAAACACACAGAAAGAAACATTAATACACTTACAGGAACAGAAGTGAATATGCACAGATATATTCATGTTTGTGGGGTGACTTAATGATTGTTTTTAGTTATTAGACAGCTAGAGAGAGAGAGCGGTGAGATATATATATATATATAAACTACATTAACAACAAAACTTCAAAGGTGGTGAAAGAAAGTATATATATATATATATATATATATATCAATTAAATGAAACTATTCCACGAACTAAATAAACTATATTGACACAAAGAACACACAGAAGTTTATTCGTATATAATATTAAGAGGAACTGATGGAGTGATAATCACCCATAATGCATGCATGAAAGAGTAAATAGAACTATAACTTATGAGGTATCTCTATGAGTGTATCTGCCATGAGAAGGAGAAAGTGTTAGGTGTGACTTCATAGTCATATGAGACTATTTCACAATAGACTTTTAATAATATCACTTGATGATACAGTCAAAAACTGTTTGAGCAATGACCAATTAATCATAATAATTAATGATAATTGAGATAAATATGATAACATTAACAAGTTCATTAAGGCTTTAGAACCTTATCTCAACTTGTATTTACGTAATTAACCTCAAAATTGGTATATATTCTTCATTAAAGTTACCTTTTGTTTGAGGTTTAAAAAACACTAAATATTTTGGACACTGTTATTCATTCATTAATATAAAATTCTGTATAAGACAATAAATAAATAAATAAGACAGTACAATAAATTACTACAGCTTATGAGTAAACTATTTTTTGGATGATTAACAAATATTCAACAATTATTTAGAGTTATCAATTTTTGAATCATTTGTTCCAAAAATCATATAAATTTAGAGCAGGTTATTATAAGTTACTGTTTGAAAATTTAATTTTTCTTTGTTGTTATTTGATGTTCTCAAAAAAGAATATTAAAGTTGTCCTTTGTTGATATAGTGTTTAAGTTTCATCTTCGGCAATGTTTGCAAAAATTATCTTGGATTTTTTATTATATTTATGACTGATAATTAATAAACTTCATAAACAAATAACTTAAAAAAGTTTATAATGTATGAATTACTAATAACTAATATTTTTCATGAAAATAATACTGTGTTATAAACTTACGATTAGATGGAAAGCTGTTTAGAAAAAAAATAAACATTGTAGAGTCACAAACAAAGACATTTCCTAAATAGGAAGTATACAATGAATATATACATTATTTACGAACAGGGTTGTTGTTCCATTGTTGCATCTTACAGAATTAATTACACTGAATCACTTTCCAAAGCTAATACCAATTAACTGAAGGATTTTTGCTGAAGAAAACTAGTTTTCAAAGTTCAAACAAATAGCTTATTGCATAATAAACGATTAATCAAGGACAGTTTTACAAAATTATTACAAGGTTAATACCCATCTATAAAGTACTGCATCTATAAAGTATTGCATCTATAAAGTACTGCATCTATAAAGTAGAGCAGAGCCATCTATAAAGTACTGCCATCTATAAAGTACTGCAGAGGAAAGTAACTAAAATATTAGAATACCAAATCAGATTTTAATACAATATTAATTAATTAATAATTAATGCTAACTTCATAATTTGTAATTTGTTTTCAAATTGATTATCGGTTTTAAAATCATTTTACCAGCCAGTATTAATATCAATTTATTTTAAATTTAGCTTGTTTTATTGAAGATAAACATATATTTGAATTATTTTTTGCGTCAAACAAAATTTATCCATTTTCCTTTTGCATCTATTTGAATGTAAAAGAGGGAATAACTATCTTAAACTTGTTAAAGAAAAAGTAATTTTCAGGCAGATAAACAAGCATGTCTTCTGATGACAAATAAATTCATATAACATTGTGAAACAGAAAATTTTGGTTAAAAAAAAATCACGTTGAATAAAAATATTAGTTTTGTTTTCCACAAAATATGATTTTTATGATGTAGGAAACTGAATCTTAAACATATGAACAAATTAAAACGTTAATATTGAAATATAAGAATATTTGTATATACTAAAATGTTACCTAACATTATTATTTAATAATTCATTATATATTTTTTTATTTCCAGCATGGGCAGGATAGTCACTAAACGATTCTTTTCACCTCATTTCCAAGGGAATTTCATCTATAATTTTTCAGACATCAAAAAGGAAGCACTTCTTATGACGAAGAATTTAAACAACACTTCTATGAAGGTATTTCAATAGTGTTTAGTGTCATGAGCTAAAACCCTTTAAATTGGAAAAGAGATCAACTTAAAACTTATAACAACGAGGTCAAATTTGAATGTCCATTCACCACTCATTTTGTGTACTCTTAAAAGAAATAATTTACTTAGAAAAGTTTCAAAAATTTACTTCATTTAAGCCAGAAATAACGATACCTATTTTACTCAGGTATTGGCCTTATTAAAAGAAGAGAATATACATAATTTGATAAGAAAAAACAGTCATTCCAATCTGTATAAAAATCAACTTAACGACTGGTTATTATTTTATAATTTCATTTAGTTCTTAATCTTTAATGTTATTTTATCAAACAACAAGAAAATAACATAACTGTTCCCTGCAAATGCTATTAAAATATTTTAGAATGGACTATTTATTTATTTTTAATGGCTTTATACTTAACATTTTTTATTTTCAGATTTGCAAACCTTATCTGACAAGTAAAAATGAGACTATCGATGGAGAGGACACAAAATCAAATGGTAACTTAATAAGATTTATTATTACTCAAGTATAAGTTTTTTTTTCTCAAAATAAAAGATTTTTTCTAAAAACTGTGTGTAAAAGCAGCCATTTAACAAGACCTTATATAAATCCTTTCTAAATATTCTTTTTATAGAAATGAATCAGATTCTTGGTGTTATTTCTTTTTTGACTAAAAATTGTCCTGTCAAAGAAAAAGAGCAGAAATTAAATTTACACCTTACAACTGCTTCTAGTAGGAACTGCATATAACCACATGGTACCCTTTAAATTGAAGCATTCATAATTAAAAACAGCAAATCTCTTTCAATTGCAAAAGTTTTATTCCTTGTAACATTGCAAAACTAATTAATATCATTATTAGTCATGAAGATTTATATTTATTAAAGAAGGGTACTGAAATATTTTTTTGTTTTTTATTTTTCAAACAATATCAAGATGATTTCAACATTTAAAATATTACTAAAATATTTTGATTTCAGTAAACAAAAAGACTCTTCTTAACTGTTTAATGGCTATGGTAGAGAATAATCAAATGGATATCTCAGAAGCTGCAGAAGAATTACGAGTTCACTTCATGGCTGTAAGTTCTCCAGAAAAATTAAATTCATATGAAATGAATGTTTAGCACAATTCAAAATGAATACATACTGATACATATAATATATAAATAATAGAATACATATTATTATGTATACACTTAAGACACAATCCTAATGTCACATTCACCAATGATATTACGTTTCTTATATTTAATCCAATGATTATTTTCTCATGAGGAATATTGTTTAAACTGTATGTATAGTCACAAAATTGACTATACAACATTGCTGTTGTATTAAGCTATCTAAATTTATTTTGAAATAACTTGAATAGGAAAAAAATCTGGAGTGGCCTACACTCTACTTTACTATAAGTAACTCAATGTCAAATTTCTTGAGTATATAAAACATAACGTATCATTTAAGCATAACATAAATATCTAAATGGGATATAATTATTAACATTGCATTCGTGAGGTAGTACAGATAGTGATTGAAGGACATATCAATTTATAAGCTTATTTTTGTTCATCACAAATAATTTATTATTTGCAAATAATTTCATTAGTATAACTACAGCAGTAATAACTTTTTTGAAAAACCAATGTGAACATTTCTTGAAACGAAATATTATCCTACAAGAGAACATGGCTATTGTTCAAATAGTCAGTAGATTTCTTACATTGTTTACGTGACATCCTTCTACATTGAATATTAATGTAAAATTTTCAAATTTGAAACAGTAAAATACCCTTTTTTTCTCTGAAAAACATCTTAAACAGCGAAGAAAATGCTGTTTTAAGGTGATTTGTTAATTAAAGATGTACGATAATTACAGTTATTAATCTCTAAACGAAAGATTTATATTTTGAATTATATTTTACATTTTTGGTTTTTAACAGAATTATTATACTGGGAATTTTATGGCTTCTTAGGATTTAATAAGATCATTTTCCTTCCCCTTTGTCAAATAACATATATACGAATTTTTTTTTAATGAGTGTTATCATTTACCTGCACAGTATTATTCCTCTTACATCTCTTATAAGTCAGTAATATATTTTCACTTTTCCATTAGAAACATCAAGTTTATCTCAGTGGATTCGCTCAAAAAATTTCTAAGTCGATGTAAACAATGTAAAAAAATACAAAAAATTCGACAAGTATAGCAGGTGATCTCTTAGTCTAGGATAAACAAACAGTTTTTATATCGTTATTGCTCTTTCCCGTAATTGAAACTTCATGAATTTTTTTTATGAATTGCTAATTTTTTGTTCCATTTTTGGTCAAATTTTCATTATTTTTTAATGAGCCGTTTAGCGTCAAAAAAACATTTTCTGAAAACACAAATCGTACTGTAACGCCCCTTTAGGGAATGTAATTTTAGAAAAAAATATCTCAACTCATTCTCCATATAATGTTCTATTTATAGACATAGTTTCATTCTTGTCCGTCAAACAGTATGGCTTGTATCGCTCTCACAAGGTTTGAGATTGAATTATAAGTCAAAATTTTTACATTTTAGTGAAAAAAAAAATATTTCCTGTTGTTTTAAAATTCTGAATATATTTTTTGTTTGTTGCATTTGAAACCTCAAAGATAATGTCAAAATTTCAAAACTCTAGGGTTATCAGTTTAAGAGAAATAAATGTTTTAAAAAAAACGGTTTTTGGCAAAAAAAGTGACTTTCCCATCATGCATAATTCTTCCCAAACAATAGGGATCTTCGTCTTTATAGGGCCCATTTTTGTGTAAAATATCAACTTGATCCATGAAAGATTCTGGACCGTAGCGTGGTAACAAGCAATGCTAACACACGCACCCACCCACCCACCCACCCACCCACCCACCCACACACACACAGACATCATCGTAAAAACGTCATAAAACGACTTCTGGTACCTCAAAACATGTAATTCCGTCAAAATCTCGAGATCGAATTTTTTCACGATCACTATACTTTACTTATAGTAAAGTAATAACATTCCTAAATAAATTTTTTTTTTCACTAGGTTTTTTGACAGCTTTCAAACAATTTTAACAGATAAAAATAAAATATAGTTCATTATTTATATTCAGCTTAACTTTATTTCTCGTTAACTTTTCTAATAAGTGTTTTGAAGCTTTCTGGTATAACAAATAACAATTGTCCAAATGTTTTATCTTCAATAACTAAATCACTAACACAGTATGTGCTAACTCAACGAATCTATAGATATACAAATATGTGGCTTTTAAAGGCTTACTGAACAACAGTCGAACGGAGTATCTTCATAATTTCCAAATACTTATCTACTATGTTCACACAGCGAAATATATGACAGAATGTTGTTGAAAAGTGTTTTAAAGATTTTACAAATTTAGTAGAGTTCTCGGTTAGCCTTTTAAAATAAGGTACAGGTTATGCGACGGTTGCACTAATAAGCAACATGTGATGACCTTCGGTACTGATTACCTTTACCATAAGGTATAGTTTGTGCTAACTGATCTAGAAAACTAGATCTCAGGTTTCCTGAACTCTGAATTCAGGATTTTGTGCCTTGTTAATGACCAAGAGTTAAACAGGTAGACACCTTTTAAAACCATTGAACATAGATCACTTGGGTTACTATACTACGATCTTGTTCTTTCTTTCAGCAAAAAAATGCTCCGTGGGTATTCAAGTCTTTATTAAGTGAAATCCAGGCCACGGCATAATAATCATTGTCAAGAATGAATCTAAGAAGCTGGTTTACGATACATTATCTAAAAATAATTATAAAAACTTTGAAATAAAAGAGCAATATAAATTTGATAGTTCAACTAGTGTTTTTTACAAGTAAACAAATTGCCTATATATTGACATATTAACGTCTAAACAAGACGATGAAATTGAGAAATGGGTCTTCTTCAGAACTGAGCTTGAGTAACATTCATTTAAGACAAATTGTTTTAGATGAAATATCGAATTTGGTTGAAAATATCTTATTTCTGAATTTATATTGTAGTTTAGACAATATTTTCATTTCACGTGTTTACTCTAAACTCTTGATATTGGCGTCAAATAATAAAAAAATGTAATTTTGAAAATCAAATAAATTATACTAGTATATTTAATAAATTTAAAACTTTAGGTAATTATATTTCATCTCTGGTCTCAATAAAAACTGCATGTTTACAATTATTATTATTATTATGATTATATAAACAAAATATAAATAAAACCTGGCATTATCATTATAGTACCCATTTTCATGATTATTTATGTGTTTTTTTTGTTTTAGGGATCCGACACGCTATCTCAAACATTATGTTACCTTCTATTCATTCTTGGCAACCACCCTGAGATACAGGTAAATAAATGAGATCACTGTTTTTTATTTTTAAGTGTTTTGACCACTTTGGCATGAGCACATTCATTAGACTTTATGCATCGGATGTTCATACTAAACAGTGTATGATGTTTTGATCATGGACAACAAACTTGGTGTTATGAGTTCTTAGTACAGTAAAGACAACGCTGAGGTAGAACTACCAGCGAATATTTACATCCACTGCAACCACTTTGTAAGAATCAGTTCTAAATTAATTAGCAGTACTGTGGAATTAAAGCTCTACAATAAGTACAAACGGTCCACTAAGTTCTGCAAAACTATAAATTAGTCATGTGAAAAAGTTGTTTGGTCCTCTTGGTCAAAAGTTTTAGCATGATCCGTGCAAATTGTTGTCGAAGGTGTTAATGAAATGTCCATGGAGGCTGGGTTGGTCATGATTACTGATGACTCAAGTCTAATGCTCTAATTAAGAGAAGGTAATTTGAATGGGATGGTAAACTTTTGTCGTCATTGAGTTCAAATGGAGTAATCCGTCAAGCAGTATATCTTGTAACAAGGTCAAAAACTTTTGGATTTAATCATACGTCAACAGCTTTATACGTTTGCACAAAGCTGACCAATTATTTTAACAATAAATTCTTAAACCATTTGCAGTTAAACATTATAAACTTGAAAATAAATGAGAAATATTAAATTTCTACAGTTTGTATGGTATGTGACAAAAAAAAATATATTTTTTTAAAAATTGAATACGAGCAATAATATTGATTTAACTTGAAACAATATAACCCAAAAAGTATATATAACTAATTAAAGCGATATGGAGTATATCTTAGTTTAATATCAAATTATAATCAATTTCTCTGACCTAAAGAATATTTATAAAGTTAAGGGTCATTCACTCCGCTCCCTCTTCCCAGAGGGAAACCTACAAATAAGGGAAAACCGAAAATAAGTCCCAGCGTGATTTTCGGGACGTTTTGGACTATAAGCCCTTCCCTGAAAATATGCCCTAGTTAAGATAATGTGAAAAATATAATTCGTTAAAAAATTGCTGTTGAATGTAGTAGGTATCTCTAGCTGTCGTAATATTTCAGAGAATTCTTTGGAAAAAAATATTCCAAGAAATTCCTTGTTTACCTCTAAAGTTCGTTTCAATCAGTCTACTTTGACAAGAAGTATTAATTTAACCACAGCTATATTACAAGATATGAGCAATTCAGACCAATGATTCTACAGGAAATAGATTTGGAGGAAAATCAGAACAGAATTCAAACTTTGATAATTTGTGATCATGTTTCAAAAGATGACATGATAGTAATCGAATAAATTTAAATTTCAGTATAAAAATAAATATTAAACAAAAAAATATGTAAAGCTACTTAATGTACTTGAATACCTCCCCCGATAATAAGGCCTAGCACGGATTTTGACCTAAAAATAAAGTAAGTCAGTGTCTTATTTTCGGAAAAAAACGGCAGCTTTAACGAGCTTATTATTTTTTGTGCCACACAAAAATACACACTGTAGAAATTTGAAATTTCTCAGTTATTTTCAAACTTATAATCTTTAACTGCAAATAGTTTCAGAATTTTTTGTTCAATAATTGGTCAGTTTTGTGGAAAAGATATAAACCTGAATTATGATTAAATCCAAAAGCTTTTGACGTCAATACAAGGAATACAGCTTGCCGGATCACAATTAAAGAAGCAAAATCAGACCTTTTCAAATGTAAGAAGTTAATTAGGGACTTTAGTAGCATAAAATACTATGGTAGGATTCCTATCGAAGGAATTTTTCTACATTTCCTTCACACTTTAAATCATTTTTTTCACCTTTAAAATCAAAATTTTTGGTAACTACTAAGTTACACAGCAAAGTTCACCCTAATTGATAGATCATATTAACTTTATATTATTTATAATCTAAAACTAGTTCTTACGTATGGTGATAAATCGAATCATTTTTGATCAAAATTATTTAATAGGAAGTATACTTTACAAAACAGTAAATGTTTTGGACACCGTTTTTACTGCTAAGCTCTAAATCAAGAGAATGGAATTCTGAACTTAACATAATGAAATTATAGTAATGAAACTTACTGGAATTAGATTACTATAAACATTGAAGAGAAATAAATTTAGAATGTTTAATAAAAAAAAAAAAGAATCGATAAGGTCTAAAATTTAAAAATGTTTACTTTTGTTTATATTATATCATATATACACGTTAAATGAGGCCTAACATAAATAAAACAACTGAAGCAACTCTAACCACAACAACTAGGGAATTTAGCCTCAATAGGAGAATCTGACCATCCACCTGTAGATATAGCATGAATTGCAACCTCTCAGTTTAGTTTTTTAATTTGTACATTGATTTACCATGTCGTGTTATAATAGTGTTACATTTAAGTATTGGTTGCATTTTTTAAGTAGTTTTTACGGTATTATGATTATTAATTTACAAAAATCACCCTGAAGTTGGTCTAAAAAGACCGTAACGTTGGTATTAAGAATGATTTTATGAAAATGGATAATAAATCATACGAAAAGTTACTGCGCTTTGTTCCCAGGCAGTGGAAAAGACGGAAGAAAAGACTACTAAGCGAACTAGAAAAGATATCCAAAAAAAAATCAGAGGAAAAGTAGGCAAGATAATTTAATATTACATGTTTAAGCGAAGATCTGTTCCGCAAATATTCATTTATATTTACGCGTATATATAGTAAAAACTTGATGATAATTCAATGTTTGATTTCAGTTGTTGATAATTGGTGATAATGTCGGAAAGCCATAATGTTAATTAATTATTAAAGGACCTAGCTTTTGGACCAGCAAAAAGCTTGGTCTTTAAAGTTCAACGTTCAGTATATCTGTATAATATATAAAAGATATCCATGATAAGTTTAGATTTATTCAGGATTATTTTTTTTTACATACAGTAGTGGTAGTTAGTTTATGCAGAAAATGGCATGAAGATACGTATGTATAGATAATGTATGATTCTGGGCAAATCATAGGAAAAACAACTATTGGATGACGAAAAACAAAAGGTTGTTTATACCTAGTTTAAAAAGTAATTTCCTATTGCCTTTTCTGCTGTCAAAGTTTTGAAGCCTTTCAATTTCCTTCATTTTAAAGTTTTTTTTTATACACACATTTAAATAATTTGATGATTTTTCGTTTTTTTTTTTAGGACCAAATAATTGAAGAACTAGAAACAGAATTACCTGATTTGAGCGAAGAAAAGATTGACGTAAAGGACTTAGGCCGCCTTGGCTTATTGGACAGGTGCATCAAGGAAGCCCTTAGACTGTTTCCTCCCGTTCCATACATTGGCAGGGAAATAGTATCACCTATCCAGACAAGTAAGTTGTTAGTTGTTAAGGTATTATCTCTTGGCTAATCGTGAAATCAGGTCTGAAAATAACCTAATCTTTTCTGCAGTAGTACTTGCACTCATTTTGAACTTTTGAAGCATAGTGATATATCATTTTTCATACATTATTAAAATACATTGTTTAAATGTATGTATTTTAAAATACATTGTTTAAATGTGTGTATTCTAAAATACATTGTTAAAAATTTTGCACTAAAGCGACAAATGAAAAAATAAATATTCATTTCCCAGTAATACTCAATAAAGCGACATATTTATCTTCATCATATATGTCTTTTAAAGAAATCGTTATGACAGAAGAGTTGTAAATGGTTCTGTAATTATTCTTTACTCCTATTCTTAATTTTGCATTTTTAAATTTAAATTTAGTTATGCAAACCGTTTACTTACTTATATTGTGACATTACTGTGATCACAGTGATTCTTTAAAAGTGAGTGAATAAACTAATAATTCATACTAAAAGTGCTTGTGTGTAAGGTTCACCAAGTGCTTTGACTCTGAAGCACATACACCTAGCCCCATGCTTGAGCCACACAAATGGATGGCTCTTTCCTGTTTGAACCATACTCCTACTTTCTGGGCCAGATCCTCAACGGCTCCTACTTCACAGTCAACCTTATTTCTTTCATTTTCCTGGTTTTATCAGATTTAATCTTGTCTTTTGATTTATTTGCATTAAATTTCTTTTTTCATTAGCTATTGCAGTAACAACCAATAAATTACATGGCCAAACTAATTACATATATGTGAATCTGTCCTAGGCAATGTTGTTGGTATTATTATTCATTGAGGGTGGTTGTAGTACTACGTTTTGAGAACTATTATACTTCCCCCTTCTGTACTAAAGTACCCAGTTAGCTTCAGCGCCTCCAAGAAGCTCAGCACTTTTGCTGGGTCCACGCCAAAAGTTCTATAGTTTTGTTTCGTGTGCCAAAGCACCTACCTCTGTGTAGCAAAGTGACTTGACAGTCAGCCAGCAGGTGCAACGGTGTCTCTTCCTCTTCCTTGCAAAATATGAACCAACCATCATTGTTTATGCGCATTCTTCGCAGATGGCCACTAAGTTTGCAGTGATCCGTTAAAATCCTTAGATTATTCCTACTCCTTTCCATAAAATCCAAGATTTGCCTATTCTCAGACTTATTGAGAAGTATTTTTGATTGTCTCTATCCTTCCCAGACTTGATTATCCTTTCAGGTTGCAGATAGCAATGAAACTTTGATTCATTATCAGGTGTTTTGACCAATCATCATATTATATATCATAGTATCAACCCAGGTTATGTTTTTAACCCAGAGTACATTCAGCATGCCATTGGCAAAAGACCGAGTCAGATATTGAAAACAACTCAGACAACTCTGTCATAATTAAAATTGTAATGAAACAAAGATCAGTAACCTCAAATTCAATGATTTTTTTTTTGTTATTTTAGAAATGGGAACACTGGCAGCAGGCACAAACATCTACATTAACCTGTTCAAGTATCACAGGAATCCCCAAATATATCATAAGCCTGATGAGTTCATACCTGACCGATACCTCGACACCTACCCATATCCCTCCAATGCTTCTGATAGCCTCTACTTCGGAATTGGACGTCGCGTCTGCATAGGTAAAAATGTCAAATGATACATATTCAGTTATTCTGTATGAGATTTTGTACTTCATTAATGAATTATTGTTAACTTTTATGTCTTTTTTACTTGCTACAGTTTCATTTTACAATGCAAAAACAGATTTTTTGTTGAATGATCTTCAGAAATATCAAACGATGATTGTGATACTAATCATAAACCCTCACCACCTCTAAACAATATGAATTTTGAATCTTAAAAGTCAACAATAGAAAAATAGAAATAGTTTTCTATAATAATATTTTAGTAATTATAATAAGTAATTATAGATGAAATATAAGCAGAAACGGTAAACATAATACATTTTATGAAAACTATTTATATATACATCATGAACTGGAAATGCCAGTCCAATGGGGCTTTTGAATGTGAACTATATGGAAGAGACTAAAGTACTTAATAGGATAAATCTTTCGAATAACAGTCCGTCGTTTGTAGAAGATCAAAAAAGAAGAAAAACTAAGGGGAGTTGAACAGTCTGGCAGATCTAAGAGTATTCACTATTAATTCTATAACATCAGAGTCATTGTGAAAGAGATGTTGATATGAATGAAACTCACTTATGAAGCAGTGGGTTGGAAATAAAGATATTAGTCAGCATAAAGGATTCATAGGTGTAGAAATGGTTATTGTAAATAACACAAAAAAATGAGAGAAACTAATAATGAATTATAGGTGAAAAATACAAGAGAAGAGCAGCAATAAATAGGAACAAGAGATAGAACAGGAAACTCAAATATCCTCTAAGAATCAAACAAAACCAGAGCCGTTCTTTAAAGGTGTGAGATACTAGACGTCTTGAGTAGTAAAGCCGTAAAAATTGAATTTATAATGCAATCCAGTTAAATTAGGATGTAGCACCAAGTAAGGAAAGAGAATTTAAAAAGAATCACTAATGGTGGGGTGAGAAAAGAATAGATGAAGAAGGAAAGAAAAACAAACAGTAGATTTTATAGGTATATTTAACATGGCATAGTAACCGTAAGATGATTAAATAAAACAATGGAAAAGAAACAAATAAAACTCATTTATAAAATGAAAACTACTGATGATCGGCAAAGAAAAGAGGAAGAAAGAGATTTCTATAGTTCTTTACACAGCAAACACTACAGACCTATTTATAAATATTAACCAAACTAAAATTTATCGGGACTCGGTCAGTTCTTCAGGTTCAAATTAAACTCTCATTGTCTCAACGTTTCGGTTTTTATTTAAAACCTTTTTCTTAGGCCTATAAAAACAGAGGAAATATAAGAAATAATACAATCATTCAACAATCAAACATACATAAAAGTGGAATTAGTTACAATTAAGAAAAGACAATAGAAATTTTGACTATAATTACAGAAGTATAAATTTTGAAACAGAAAAACTAAGTATTACATTACAAATTATTTTACAAAGAAAAAGAGTCTGTGGATTTGAACAACAACTGTAGTCTGAATGAGCACGTGACACTGAACTGAAATAACCAAGGAAGGACTTATAGTCAAAATTTCTATTGTAATTTCTTAATTGTAACTAATTGCACTTTTGTGTATGTTTGATTGTTGAATATTTGTATTATTTCTTATATTTCCTCTGTTATTGTAGGCCTATGAATTAGGTTTTAAATAAAAACCGAAACGTTGGCAATGAGATTTTAATTTGAACCTGAAGAACTGACTTAGTCCCGATAAATTTTAGTTTTGTTTCTATTCCACGGTCGATACTTTTAGCATTTTTTATAAATATTAAATTATAAATAATTGAATGACTTATTAATAAATGTAATATTAATAAATGATTAAATATATTTAATAGGAAACAAACAAATAGTGATCGTAAATTCAAATAAAGACTATAAATATAAGATAATTAAAAATTAAAAGGAATTCCTCTTGTAAATGTAAAATAAAGAGGCACAGAAATAAGTCTATGAGGTTAAAAAAAATTAATAAACATTTAATAATGACTTATATATATATATCAAGGATCAAACCACAATATGAAATGGGAAAACACGACTAAGATCTTTCAGCCGTAACAAGCGATCTTCGTCAGAGTCAAAAACCCACTTGATATATATATGTGTGTGTGTGTTCTCTAATAGGGATTCGGTCAATTTTCTAGGATAAAAAATCCAACTCTCGTTGGCAACGTTTCGGTTTTATTAAAGGCAGGTTACCAGCCTTTTTCATAGGCAGAAGTAAGAATTTTTTAACTAAGTTAATGAAATTTACATTGTTGTTCCTTTAAATAATGTAAATTTCATTTTCTTAGTTAAAAAATGATTACTTCTGCCTATGAAGAAGGTTTTAAATAAAACCGAAACATTTGCAACGAGAGTTTGATTTTTTATCCTAGAAAATTGACCGAATCTCGATTAGAGAACACACCTATTCTATCAAACGGTCGATAGATTATTGAATCTGCTATATATATAAATATAAAGATTGCACATAAACATGTGAAGTAACAATCAATGATCAAACCATAATAATCTTATTGTGGTTTGATCATATATATCGATCTATGTGATTTTTATTATTTAATATTTAAAACATGAGGTACAAAGAAGTTAGCAATTCTGATGCTCATATTTAATATATTAAGTAAGTAATTGAACCGCAAATAACTTACATGCACATGGTATATGAAAAAAATAAAATAATATATAACGCCATCCCTTTATTATTAATTGATAGAGTTTTTTTTGTTCTATTAATAAAATCAGTAAATGGTGATTTTTTCAGTCAAATAGCCCAATATATTACTATTTAACGAAGAATATAATTATTTGTAATAAATGTCATATTTGTCAACAGGTCAGAAGCAAGCAGTTCTTCAGGTGAAGATGCTGGCAATAAATCTTCTCAGAAAATACAAGTTCCATTCCCTAGAGAAACCAGAAGACCTCGTTTTGTACCCCAGCATATTGCTCAGGAGCACCTCTGGGATTAGGATGACCATTTCTCCAAGATCCTAGTCATATAGCTATTCTATTTATGCATTATTTATATATTTATTAACGAAAACTAGAATTTAAAGTTACGAATTCATTTCAAATTGCATTATGAGCCAGTAGTATTGCTGAAATCATCTACCTCATTTAATTAACTGCATCACATTGATTTTGATTCTCACTTTTATATAAGATGATATGATTGTAAAATAATAGAGGGATATTAACGGCTCCTTCCTAATTTAATTTCATATTTGTACCTTTTATAAAATATATTTGTGGAAAAATAGTAGATGACTTCTTAAAATCAATTTATATTTCGTTTTCAAAGATTTCTTCATATTTTTTTGAAGGATTTTTCACGATAAGAAATGAAACTAATTTATATTTCAAATAATTTATTTATAAAAGAAATGTTTCTATTCTTGTATTAATGTTCTAGTGATATCTGTCATTTTCTTCTTTGGGTGTAGTGCTTCTTGAGTTTAGTCAGATATTTTGTATAAACACAAGAAGACGCGTATAAAATCCTATGAACGCATATAAACACACACAAACACATACATACAAGGAGGTATATATACACTTTTTGATGAAAATACGATCCGAAACGGACAAACATAGTTCAATGTAGACAAAGAAACCCAGAGAAATCAGAAGAACACACTTACAGTCTCTAATTTTCGGTTTGAACCGTCTTTAGGAGAGATAAGAGAGGGAAACCAAGCGCACTGGTTCAGAGACGGTTGGAGACACTGGAGTCTCTGAACCAGTGCGCTTGGTTTCCCTGTCTTATCCCTCGTGAAGACGGTTCAAACCGAAAATTAGAGACTGTAAGTGTGTGCTTTTGATTTCTCTATGTTTCTTTTGCTACATATATATATTTGTAAAAGTTGGGAGCAGACCTTCTTCAATGCATGCTTTTAAAAACTGGATGTCTGTTTCCACTTGGTTCAATTTCGTCTTATATTTTTCCAAATTACGAAATTTTTTCTTTAATTCAGAGTTCAACTTAAAAATTAAATCCCCATAATTTTTTAATTCATTATTGGACATGTTTTGGTGTTACATTTTTTTTTTGCTGAAGATGATGGATGTAACACCGAAACATGTCCAATAGTAAATTAAAAAATTATGGTGATTTAATTTTTAAGTTGAACTCGGAATTAAAGAAAAAATTTCGTAATTTGAAAAAAATATAAGACGAAATTGAACCAAGTGGAAACAGACATCCAATTTTTAAAAGTTATATAATTATATATATATATATATATATATATATATATATATCTTATAACAGAAGTAACATAAAGATAGAAACGGACATTATTCACTTTTATGTGACGCTCTTTTTCCAAATATAGTAGTGAGTTATATCTGTCTCTATCTTTGTGTTACTATCGTTATAATATGTATGTTAAGACCTATGGACTGTTTCATTTGTTTTATTACTTCACACTTGTGAAGTCTGAATTCACAATTTAATATGCTACATATTTGTTTTCTAACTGGTTTAACGTTAAGATACACAAGAAACAAGATTGTATGTTTCATTTCTTTTAAAATAAAAACACTTTATTATAATTTGGTGATATTTGAAGAAAATCGTTTGATAGACTTGAATTTTAGTCCTGCTGTTAATTGCCGACTTTTACAAGCATATGCATGATTAATTCATTTTAGTATTTAATAAAAGAATTCTACTCCAAAACTATTTTAAATTTCATAGAACATATCCATTGACGTATAAATTGACCTTTCGTATGATTATTGACAGTTATTTTTATTATTTATCATCCATTGGTAATTTGAAGTTTTGCCATTAGGAAAATAATATGTTGTTTTAAGTACAAATAGAAATATTTTTGTATCATGTATTTATAATTTTATAGTTAATTTTATAATAATTCCTTATAGTTTTTACCATTATAGTTTTTAATACAAATAATTATTGTATGAATATTTATATGGTGTATTTATTAAATCAGTTTAAAAGTTAATTTTTTTTTATGCTTCCTGCTTCATTCAATTTCTTTTCCACTTGAAGTAAAATCTCCATTTAGATCGAGGTATTTCTAGTAGCTATTTCGGCATAATGATATTTTCACTGATTGTAGATATCATATTCTTTCGAAGAACATTATTCTTATATGAATGTGTTATTTTATTATTTATATATGTTTATTTGTTTTAAATCATGAGTTATTGATTTGTACATAGTATATTAATGTGTTTGCAAACAAGTGAATTTATTCTGGAAACCGACTGTTCTACATAGTGTTCAATACATATATGAATTACCTATGTAGGGCTCAATCTGGTATGTCCACCCACAACACAGCTTACTGGTAGATAGGAGGTTAATTTTATTGATTTAAACAAGTCCTACTAACATTGTTATAATAATTATTTACATTCACAGATTGAATTAAAAAATAATAAATTATAGTTAATAAAATTGTAAAGCTAAACTAACCATCATAGCTTTATTAAACACACATAAGATATACTTTTAATTCGTTATTATACTGTCTGACTGCTATGAAAATGACAATTTAAATGTTATGAAAGCATGAAATTAATTATAAATCGTATGATATCAAGTAGTTTTGAACTCGTAGATTTAGTCTTAAAAAAATTAATTAATCTGTCTGTAAAAACATTTGATTACAACCCAGCATAATCATGTTCGCCCTTCATTATTCCAATGAAGAAAGTATTTTACTCCTTATATTAGGTTTGCTTTTCTGACGAACGTTACCAGGTCTATAACATTGGCATAGTAGGAGGGGGTTCATCCCGGGCAGCATGTGCCAGTGGTGGCATTTTAAGGGGGTAAAAATAGATAAAAATTGAAATAATAAAAAGCTAACAACTAATCTGAACCTATATAACAAAATTAGTTTTCATGGTCGTAATTGTTTTTATATTTTATGTGTGCAATACTGTTTTTAAACGGATTTTTCAACTTTAATATTTGCAAATTAAAAATACATATTTTAAATTTTGAAAACTAGTTTAAAGTAAGTTTATTATACGTTTGTATAGCCAGTTTATTTAATTTAACAATCTTTTTATGATTTGAATTACACATGTTTGTTTTGAATAATCTTTGGTTTTATTTTATTGGTATGTCTCCGGGTACATACCATAATAAGTTGAAAGTTTGGGACTAATAACAGCAGTGTAAAATTAGATCCTTGATTGTAATTCCATGAAAATAAATATTTTGTGGGCTTTCTGGAATTTTAAGGTTAACGGATTGTCAACGACCAGCAGGGTGTATGAGAAGGAGGGGGCCGGCAAATCTTAAGACCGCCATGGACGGTGAAAATAGCTGCTACGCCAATGGTCCATAGTGTGGAAGTACAAAATCATCTGGGTAGACTAGCTTATCTAGCCGGAGGATGGACCTGTAGACGCCAAATTCTTTATCAACTCGTCAATATGCTATGTGAATCACTGCTCTGACCTGCTTTACCTCGGGAATTGACACGCTATAAAGGCATATCTGAATTTTCCTTCAGTTCACTTGATTGCAAGAGTGTAGCCTTTTATTCTATGTATGTAATTCTCATGCAATAACAGATCAAACACTCTTAATATTTTTTATTTTGAATGATATAATTTTAACCATATATTTAAACATACCAAATATCCACATTACTGACTAAATAAGTAAACCAAACATTTACCTCTGGGATGTAGCAGCTTCACCAAACTGTACCTTCAAACTACAGAAAATTCACGGTTTATTTTTTATTTTATTGCGGCTTGTTCCACATTACATTGCATGCATTAATTACATTAATTTTTACTCCTGCAATATAAAAATACAGTATTTTTGTCTTCTCTATATTATAAATATTTCTCTTCTGTTAAGAATATAATTAATATAAACTCATTAGTTGTGCTATCAGTAATTGTGTGTTGTTTACTCATTGAGGTAAATGAATAATACGTAGTGTCCAAATAAATAATACGTAATGTGTCAATAAATTTCTAATAACTGCTTATTAAAATTAATTAATGAGCCTAATGCTAAAATCCAATTCACTATGGAATGTGAAAAAAATAAATCATTAAATTTTCTAGATTTTACTATAACTCGTCATAAAGGCTCTTTGATTTACATTTTTCGAAAACCCACTTTGACGAACTCTGTCATAAATGCTTCATCCAATAGAAGTGTTTTCTATTCCTTGATTCATCGATTGTTTAGGATTCCTTTATTTAAAGAAAACTGCGTTAAAGAAATAGAAACATAAAAACCGTAGTAACAAATACGGTTATTCAATACAGCTAATCAATTGTTATATAAAAAAAGAAGGAAGCAGTCTAAGAAAGATTATTTTTCCTCAAAACAGCTTAGAATATTCCCAAAATTCCTTGAATACTCTATCTTATGTGGGTGTTTTCTCACTAAAAATGTCAAATATATTAAAGAAATTTAATTTTAGAGTTAGTTACTAAACTAATGTTAATTTAAAATCTTTGTTAACCTCTAAAATTGTTTATCATCTCAGTATATTGATTGGAGTTTATAAGTTGTCCTGTACAGATTGCCAATGTTTTTAAATTGGTATAAAAATAACTGTACGTTCCTTCGAAAAAAGGAACACGGGAGCATTTTAAAGAAAATATAAACTCTGCCCCTTGGATGGTAAGTTTATTTATATTAAATATGTATTATGAAAAATTAAATACCTACAAGTAAATTGGGTTGATTAAGTTACATAAAATTAAATTGCAATTATTTCAGTTGAGCTTGCTTCAGCTGGAAAGGGATGTTTTATCCGAGGGTAGCTTACCTTTGAATGGAGGGGGTAGAATCGGGGTTGACTCAATATATATATATATATATAAAGATTTCACATAAACACGTGAAACAACAATCAATGATGAACTTGGTCTTGTTTTCCCATTTCATATTGTGGTTTGATCATTGATATATATATCAATCATATCAAATCAATCATTCATATACATATATATCAATGATCAAACCACAATAAGAAATGGGAAAACAAGACTAAGATCTTTCAACCGTAACAAGCGGTCTTCGTCAGAGTCAAAAACCCAACTGATTGTTATTTCACGTGTTTATGTGAAATATTTTTATATATATTGGTATATAATATATTCAATAATATATCGACCCTTTGATAGAATAGGTATGTTCTCTAATCGGGATTCGGTCCATTTTTTATCCTACAAAATTGACCGAATCCCGATTAGAGAATACACCTATATATATATATATATATAATATATATATATATATATATATATATATATATATAACCAATTAAATGAAACAATTCTTCGAACTGAATAATTCTAGTGTAATATATATATATATATATATATATATATATATATATATATATATTACCTCAAGTTAAACCTATATTTAAATAACTGTCTATCCAGCGTATTCAACTTTAGACTTTAGACCATTTCCTGAGACAAATGCATCATACCATGGAAAGCATCAGAAATTATACCTTCGACTGGCATTGATTATTTTACATGTAAGAATTTTATTTTTCTACATCTCATACTTAGTTATTAAATTGTTTAAAAAATATTCATTTAACCTTTAAATATCAATTTTATTTCAGTGGATTAACTAAAAAAATTTCCAAGTCAATGTAAAGAAATAAAATAATAACAAGTGGACCATTAGTCCATGATCAATGTTCAGTTATTATAGCTTTATTGCTTTTTGACGTAATGGAAATTTCACGATTTTTTTTACACATTGTTAATTTTGTGTTCAATTTTTTGGCAAAATGTCATTGATTTTTAATTATTCGTTTAGCGTTACAAAACATTTCCTGAAAACAGAAAATGTACTCTTAACAGCCTTAGGTTAATGGAATTTTGAAAAAAAACTTATCTCAACAAATCCGCCATATAATGTTCCATTTTAGGTATAGTTTCATTTTAATCCATCAAATTGTATGGCTTCTATCACTCTTACAAGCTTTCAGATTGAATTATAAAGTCATCATTTTTATATTTATTGAAAACAAAATGTCATGTAGTTTTAAAAATCTGGGGATATTTTTTGTTCATTGCTTGTGTAGCCTCAAGGATAATTTCTTAATTTCAAGACTCTAGAATTAGTAGTTTAGGAGAAAAAAAATGTTGCCTAAAAATAGGTTTTTGGCAAAAAAAGTGACTTTCCCATCATGCATAACTGCTCCCAACTATACAGCACAACTCCACTATAAGGCCCATTTTTGTGTAAAATTTCAATTTCTTTCAACAAAAATTTGGACTCCAGCGTGACCACAAACTTTGAATACGCACTCACTCACAAACACACACATAAACATAGACATCATCGAAAAAACTTCATAAAACGACTTTTGAGACATCAAAACATGTAATTCTGTTAAAATCTCGAGATAATTTTTTTCACGCGATCAGTATACTTTATTTATAGTAAAGTTTGAATTTCCTATTGACTTCTTAATTTTATTTAAAGTTTAAAGTAAATTGTGCCTGTGTGTTCGTATATTACATACGTGTACGTTTTGTAGTTAGGAAACGTTTGTCTACTCCTCCTCCACACCATACCCTCCCAAACACCCACCCAGTTTAGAAAGTTAAACCGTCGGGCCCGAGCCTATATGATGTCAGCACATATTAAAGATCCCTAGTCTAAATACACTTGATTTTGGCCAAATTTAGATCTTTGTAATGTAGAATGAATAGGGAATGCAATATTCTCTGGAGGAGTAGGATAGGAGGGCTGATTTTATCAGTCCCTCAGCATTCCACAAAAATAATAAAACAAAGCTTGACGCTGATTCATCAAGGGAATATTACATCTCTCATTGGTTTTATATTAAGTGTCCTACATTTTGTCTAACTCAAGCGTATTTGGAGAGGGGTGTATAACGATGACCTGACACCGTTCAAGGTCGGAACCGACGCAACGTCTCAAATTTTTTTTTAGATGTGAAATAGAAACATTTTTTTTTCATCTAAGGTCATTCATCAAGGTGTGAATGACCTTGAGACAGAATTACAAAAACTTCAACAAATTTTATGCAAACTTGATACTACTTTATCTAGCAAGGTATTTTTATGAACTAGTTAGAATTCCTCTTATGTGAAAAAATAGAACCAAAATCTATTAGTCTAGAAGAGAGCAAGAAAGCAACCTGAGCTGCCCTGATTCCTTTCTAGTACTGTAGTGTTCAATGATCGTTCGAGTGAAACGTAAACGTACGATACTCTGAGGATGTAAAAGTCATCACATGGGAAGTAGAGGGTCTGCCCCAATAAAGTGCCCCTGAGACTTTTGACACGTATCAGGAACAAAATGATAGTCAGAAGGATAACAAGTAAATTGAATATTTTGCTATTCAAGGTTTACAGAAACTATATGGCGAATGAATCCTTTGCCGACTATAAGGGTCACACTGCTTATTGACTTTTAAAAACATCATTTCCTTCAATGATCCGCTTTAGTAAAAGACATATGATATAGTAAGTTAAAACAATATTTTCAACTGTTGAATAAAAAACTTTTTTTTGTAACTTAATTTTTTTACTATATAAGACATATTCTGTTTATAAAAAAATTAATTTATTTTTGCATGGGTACTTTTACAAAAGTTGAATGTAGATATGAAAACAATGGATTGGAATATTCGTCCGACAAATGTATTTTTAGCAAGGTATTGTGTAATCTGTTTTTGTCTTAAATGTTCTGACACAAATCTAGATTTTAAAGAACAAAACTAAATTTAAAAGTACATTTTCCTATGTAAATAAATTAATCGGACGGCAGGAATTGTATATTTTAATTCATTTTTACTTCACTATAAGTAAAGTATAGAAAATCACCGAGAAATTTTTATCTCGTCATCTTGAAGGATTTACACGTTTGAGATCATCAAGGTTATCTTATGACGTTTATGGACCAAATATAGCGAAACATTACCGTAAGTGAAGTGTTTGTTGTGTTGACCAACCTCAGTAACCCTGTGTTTGGCTAGCTCAATGGTTACGTGGTTACGCCTCTGAACTGATAGGACCGGGGTTCGATCCTCACCTGGCCCTCGATTTATTCACGCAGGAGGTGAATAAATCTGAGCGCGTCGTCCCTTGGAGAAGGACGTTAAACCGTCGGTCCCGAGCCTGTACGATGTCACGTACAATGTAAAAAATCCCTACTCTAAATATATTTGAGTTAGGCAAAATTTAGTAATCCCACTGTAGAATCAATCTTCATTGTGTGGTATCACAAAGGGCTAATGCTCGGCCTACGTGTGTTCCCTTGTGGAACTGCCACTGCAACCAAACCTAACCTTGTGTTTCCTGTTATTCTTGTGGTCACGAAAATCTATTTTTATATAAGCATTAATTATTCCCATTCATTACTTAGCTTAAATGAAATTCTTTCTGATTGAAATTATTAATTAATGGTAATAATCAATTAAACTGAGATTTAAGAAATTTGATGTCCAATATATTTCGGACACGGCTATAATGAATAAACAGATAGTAATTTAATGCAGCGATATAAAGTATGCATTCATTATGTAATCAGATAAAGAATAAATGAAAGAAATTTTTACGTATTTAAGACAACAAAAAAATTTTTTTTTCCAATAAAATGTAAAAGTTGACTTATGATTGAATGTGAAAACTTTTTAGGAGACAAACGTCAATATCCCCTCCCAACAGAGTAACCCTGCGTCGTGACCGTATATTTACAATATGTTCCCTTATAGATTACACATTATCACTACCTAAATATATATTATATCTAAATATATACAATATATCTTATTAATCAAGTGAGAAGATATCGTATTAACTATACGTCAAGTAAGATTAGTTCACAATTAAATTAAGAGTAATAAACATTTTTTTTATAACTTTAAAATAGCCACAAACTAAACTAGTTATAATGGTTATTTGGTTTATACTTCTAATACTAGTCAAGCTTACTTACTTACTTAAATAATCAAGTAAGAATTTTATAAGTTGTACTCGTACATGTCTAAATCTGTGAGTATATTATTCACTAAATTCTGGAAGGGTTCACAGTGTCTTTTTGCAATTTCATTGTTTCCTCAGGCCATGTACCTCACCTCCAGAGGTCAGCACCTCCCTGACAAGGTCTACTCTTATTACTGCCAAGAGTTCACACTCAAACAACAAGTGGTCCCATGTCATATATCAGTAGTTGTAAACCTGTTTGATATTTCTTTACTTATAGTAAAGTTGGGTGTAGATTATACAATATTTTGCTTCAGGATATCATTCGATTGCAAAATATAAACTTGTATTTCCAGCTCAAAAGAGTAAAAAGACTAAATGGCTTTAGGGAAATTCTATTTTGCTCATAATATACGAGGTGTATAAATAAAGTAGTGAGACTGGCAACGTCGCTTTCGATCTGGCAACGCTGGAGACGCGTGGCCTTGAGTAGCGTCAGGTGCACGTGTGATGCGCCTCCAGTATGAATCTGAACTCGCCACAGTCATTTGTTTGTCCGTAGCGTTGGTTTTCGTGAAATGGTTTTTTCTTGAGCGTTTTAAAAATGAGTGACCTCAAAGTTGAGCAGCGGTGTGCAATCAAATTTTGCTTCAGACTTGGACATAATGCAACCGAAACCGGCCTATGGAGAACGTGTTTTATCAAGGGCACAGGTTTTTCGGTGGTTTAAGGAATTTTCAGAAGGAAGAGAGTCGATTGAAGATGAACCACGAAGCGGAAGGCCTTCAAGTGCAAACACCGATGAAAATGTCAACAGAGTACGGAACCTTGTGCGTTCAGATCGACGCTTGACAGTCAGAATGATCGGGGAACAGTTGAATTTGAATCACACCTCCGTTTATCACATTTTGACCAATGAATTGGAGATGAGAAAAATTTGTGCGAAAATGGTTCCGAAAATTCCGAGAAGAAAACGAGTTTTTGGCCAGTAAAAACATTTCTGTTGCTCCTCAGCCTCCTTATTCACCAGACTTGAGTCCTTGTGACTTTTTCCTCTTCCCGAGATTGAAAAATCACCTCAAGGGAACTCATTTCGGGACACTACAAAACATACAAACTGCTGTAACCGACCAGCTGAAGGCCATTCCAGAATCCGAGTTCCAGCAATGCTACAATGATTGGAAGGACCGTCTCCAGCGCTGTGTGGCTTCCGAAGGGAACTATTTTGAAGGTGACAATATCACATTGTAATTATATTTGAATAGAAAATTTAAAAAAAATCAGTCTCACTACTTTATTTACACACCTCGTATACGTAGATTAGAAAAAATATGTTTTTAACTGTTTGGAGACTAAACGGACATTCGCAAGAAATAGGTTTAGACAAGATGGCTTCTTGCTGCCTGTATTTGTCACACAGTCAAAAATTAGTGACCTAATTACTCCTTAAGTGTCTTTCAAAGAGCGTTAGAGCGTTAATTTCTGATGAGTGTTAATTCTGACAGAAATGAGAAGTAACACTTTCATAGCTTACAATCTTTTACATGAATAATTATAGCTACGAATATAGATCTGTAAGCAACACTAGTGTATTTTAAATAAAAATATGTCAGAGTTTAAATTAAAAAAATATTCAAAATTGTTCATTAATATTCTCAAGTAGTGTTTGACTATCGTAATTATGATTGTAGGTGTGCTAAGTATGAAGGATACCTAAAATCTCGTAACAGTACATTTCATTCAGAAAATACTGTCATTTGTGATAATTGAGCCGCCATGAATAATATATACTATTTGCTATATTACTGCGAAAAATTTGGTAGACACAATAAAAATTTATAATATTTAAATAAAAATTGTTTGCATTAGAAAATCTAACTATATTAGGTCAGGTGTTTTATGAGAAAGATGCTACTAACGTCATTTCATATAAATTTTGATTTTTCTATATAGCAGGCACCGTGATGCAATAATTTTACAAACCAAGACATTATCGTAAAGCTCCTCAGTTATTAGTATTGTTCCATTACATGTTTCTCACACATACACATAACAGGAGCTCCCTTTTTGAGTTCTACCTTATGTTGGAGCAACCCAGAATCCCAGTGAGTCAAGAAATTCTTGGGGGTAATGTGTGGGTTCTGCTCCTACACAAACCGAGTTGTATGACAGATATGGTTTAAATTCTCCTGGAAATTATTAAATGAACCTATAATTAATTTCACTGAGTATCTCGTTAAATGGAACTTATATAGATTTTTCTATAAACAATATTTGTAGGTTGGCGAATGAAGAGTAAATGAATTCAATCACTAACCAACATTATGTGCACAGACAAATATGTCTTCGGGCAGTAATAATCTCTTTATTTTCATTCTTCTCAACTCTTTCTTCACCAATATTTATCAGAAATTTAGAGTATTCCTCATTCTCTCCTCATCCTCATCCTCCTCATATTCTCATCCTCCTCATATTCTCATCCTCATCCTCATTCCTCATCTTCTTCTTGAACTCTCATATGGCTAGTTAAATGTAATTTACTAAACTTGTGTCACATGTAAGACTGATTCAAGCATTATAGATATCAGCATCACTTCCTCTCTTGACAACTGGAAGAAGTTGTCAATTCCTGAGAGACTACAGCCAATGCAATTATTCCTTAACTCCTTAAATTAGAGAATAGTTTTATTAAGAACTTTCCTGTACCTTCCGATGGGTCGGGAGCCTTACTCTACCATTTTTATTGAAATAGATATATAAAAAAAGAAAATATAACCATTATGACAAAGTGTCCTTTGATTACGTACATAATTGTATCCTGTTCATATTTTACTTATATTAATTTGATAATTTCTAAAACTTCTGTAACTATAATAGTTATCGTTAGTTGATATATTAAATAACTATTTCATATTCTCATCGATTATTCATTAAATTTTCTTCAACTAAGTTTATTTTACTTAAGATCAAAAAACTATTATTTAATCTTCCGCTCTCATTCATATCAGGGTTTGGAAGATAATAGCAAAAATTTCCATTGACGCAGAGCGTGATTAGAGTATAGACCTCTAATGCAAATATCTTGGGTTTTCCCATCTATTTCACCTGTTTTAGACATTTGAAAACATATAAACAAGAACATCAAAGTTTTGTAAGTATACTAGACTACCAGTGACCCGTTGGGTCATCCAACACTTTCCTTTTTAATGTAATTATGTTTACATAAATGCAGATAAATTCTAAATTAATATATTTCTAATAAAGAGGATAATGAGCACATTTTTAATATAATTATTCTTCTTGAACTCTCATATTGCAAGTTAAAGGGAATTTAGTAAACTTGTGTCACATGTAAGACTGATATAAGCAATACAGATATCAGCATCGGTTCCTCTCTTGGCAGCTGGGTGAAGCTGTCAATTCCTGAGAGGAAACAGTAAATGCTATTAGTCCTGAAATCCTTAAAATAGGGAATAGTTTTATTAAGAACTTTCCTGTACCTTCCGATGCGTTGGGAGGCTTACTCAATCATTTTTATTGAAATAGATATTTCAAAAGGAGAAAATTTAGCCATTATGACAAAGTTTTCTTTGATTTCAGACATAATTGTGTGCCGTTCATATTTTACTTTTGTTCAACCTATCAACATTTGTTGATAGATTAAATAATTATTTCATAATCTCATCGATTATTCATTAAATTACCTCTTACTAAATTCATTATAATTAAATCACTATAATTTAGGTTGAAAAACTATTATTTAATCTTTCGACGTCATTGATATCAGGTTTTGGAAACTTATTGTACAAAAGTTCCTTTGGCGCAGAAGGTAGCACGCTGGACCTACAATTCCTCACACTTCAAAATCATGTAAAGATCCTACGATTCATAAGAATAAAAAATTTTCATCTAACATTCAGTTTTGTTTAAGGGTGCAATATATAGATAGATTAGAGCATTTTGTGAAACAGATCCATGATACCATGGAAAGCATCGGAAATTATGTTTGATTGGCGTTAATTTTTTACATGTAAGAATTTTATTGTTTTACACCTCAAGTTACTTATTAAGTTGTTAAATTGTTTAAAAAATGTTCATTAAACCTATAAATATCAATTTTTTTTCAGCGGATTCACTCAACAAATTTTCAAGTCAATGTAAACAAATACAAGCATAGCAAGTAAACTTAAACTAATATAGTATAGTATATTATTATTAACTGAATTAATATTTAGTTTTTATAACTTTGTTGCTCTTTGCCGTATTTGAAATTTCATGAATTCTTTTTTTTATAAATTTGATCAATGTTTTGGAAAAAAAATATTTTTAACTAAAAATGCTCTTTTTTAGTTATAGTGTCATTTTAAACCGTCAAACTATGTGATTTGTATCGCTCTCACAAGCTTTCAGATTGAATTATAAGTCAAAATGTTTACATTTATTGAAAAAAAATATCCTGTTGTTTTAAAATTCTGAATATATTTTTCATTTATTTCATTTAACCTCAAATCTCAAAAATCTGGAACCTCAAAATTAATGCCAAATTTTCAAAACTATAGAGTTATTAGTTTAGGAAAAAAAAATGTAGTCTAAAAACAGGTATTTGGCAAGAAAAGAGACTTTACCATCATTCATAACTGATCCGAAACAATAGGGCTCATCTACTCTATGAGGACAATTTTTGTGTAAAATATCAACTTGATTGATAAAATATTCTAGACTGTAGCGTAGCCACAAACTTTGGATACATACTGGCCGACCACAAGCCACCCTCCCACACGCACAAAAACACACACAAACATCATCGAAAAAACTTCATAATACGACTTCTGGGACCTCAAAATATGTAATTCTGTCAAAATCTCGAGATCGAATTTCTTCACGATCACTATAGTACTTTACTTATAGTAAAGTAAAAACTTCTATTTTAGCATTAAAATAATAAACGTATTATATATTTGAAAAATAGAAAATTATCTTTAATGTTGATTGATTTAATGAATAGAACATGTATTTATCTATTTTAAAGCGTTAATAGTTTTAATTAGGCCTAAGGTTGTTTCTGGTTGATGACGCTGTAGGGGCAGCACACTACCTCCCTCATACTACCTAAGAGAGGGGTAAGTTATTAAAGCGAATACACACGCACTGGGGGCTCATTCCTTCCATAACCGTCAACATGGAAGCATCTCTCTTAGCACTTCTCTTCATCTGTGCTGTTTTCCTTTTCCATTGGATCTACAAACAGTACAAAGCATATGCATGGATTCCTGGACCTTCTTTAATTTCATCAACGACGTTTCAAATCATGGCCAACAGTGACTCTCCCAACGGTATGCCCAAAGATATTTGTAAAAATGTTTAGTATATATCACAGAGAAATTGAACTAAAATTTGTTATACATTTCTCACAAAATTATTATTTGCTTTAAGTAACTAGGAAATATTATTATTTGATATTTATGATTATGAATGCAAAATTTTTAATTTTTTGTTATAATCATCTCGAAATATCAATAATAAATTGCATGCACTAAAACTAAAATATAATCAACAATCAAAAACCAACATTAAAAACAAAGGTTCTTTTGTCACATTTAAAAATGTTTTATTGTATTTTTGAAATTATTTTTATTTTATTAGACTAACACATATCAATTTATTTAATTTCAAATCAGTTGCAGAAAATATCAAGCAGATATAGTGTTTCTGGATTAAAAAAATATACAAGTATTATTATTTGATATTCATGACTAAAAATTCAAAATTTTTAATTTGTTGTCATAATCATTTGGAAAATATCAATAATAAATTATATACACTAAATCTAAAATATAATGGACGATCAAAAACCAACAATAAAAACAAAGGTACTTTCCGATATTTAAAATTTTTTATTGTATTTTTGAAATTATTTTTTAATTTTTTTTAAACTAAAACATGTCAGTTTATTTAATTTCAAATCAGTTAAATAAAATATCAAGCAGATAAGAAGTTAACGATGTTTTTTGATGCATCAGTACCATCTCATCCTTTTGGATTCATGCATAAATAAATGCCTTTCACGCCGTCAAGGTTAACGACACTAGCCTAAAAAGAATACGCAAAACCGATATAACCTATTCGCATTATCGCGAAGTATTCATTTAATTGTTGATATCAGACGAAACCCTATCAAAGAAATATTTTTTTCGATGTTGGGTCAGACATACTGACACCGTCGATAAATATATTTAATAAAAACCTTGACACGCCAGACGTTTGCATTTCCTATTTACGTCCTCGATTAAAAGTTTTTCTTTAGATTTACATTTTTCCTTTTTGCCGTCACTTTAAAAATTTGCTCTGCTTATATATTTGTTATAAATTTTCATTTTTAATTTTTACCTTTACTCTATATTTTTTTCTTTACTTCCATTTCTGCTTTCCATTTAGCTTTACTTGATTTATTTGTTTTATATTTCCATTTGTAATATTTCACTTTTAAGTCAAATTTTTACTTTACTATAAGTAAAGTATAGGGATCGTGAAAAAATTCGATCCGAGATTTTGACGGAATTACATGATTTGAGGTCCCAGAAGTCAATTGTTTTATGAAGTTATTTCAATGATGTCTGTGTGGGTGTGTGTGTGTGTGTGTGTGTGTGTGTGTGTGTGTGTGTGTGTTTGTAGGTGTGTATGCATCCAAAGTTTGTTACCACACTAAGGTCCAGACTTTTTGATAGATCAAATTGATATTTTACACAAAAATGGGCCTCATAGTGTTGATGAGCCTTTTCGCTTAGAAACAATTATGCATGATGAGAAAGTCAATTTTTTGCCAAAAGCCTGTTTTTAGACTACATTTTTTTCTCCTAAACTACAAATTCTAGAGTCTTGAATTTTTAGCATAATCTTTGAAGCTACAAAGTCAATACAATAAAAATATACTTTTTTTAAAAAAACAAAGGAAAACATATTTTGCTTATAAAATGAAAAAATTTTGACTTATAATTCAATTTGAAAGCTTGTGAGAGCTATACAAGCCATACCGTTTAACGGATCAAAATGAAACTATACCTAAAAATGGAACATTCTAAGAACAATGTGTTGAGATAATTTATATCAAAATTACATTCACCAAAAGTACATTGTCTGTTTTCAGAAATTTTTTTACTGTAAACGGCTCATTAAAAAACTATGAAAATTCTCCAAAAAATTATACAAAAAAATAAACAATACAAAAAATTTACCTAATTTCAAGTATGGAAAAGAGTAATAATGCTACAAAAACTGATACTTTACTCTAGACTAACGGATCACATACTATACTTATCAAATCCATGGATATTTATTTACATTGTTTACATTGACTTAAAAATGTTTTGAGTGATCCCACTGAAATAAAATTAATGTTTAGAAGTATAATAGAAAAATTTAAATAATTTATTGACATATCTATATAAATAAAAAAGGTTTTGCCTGTACATTGCTTAGAGAGAACTGACTCATTCTTTCATACGAAACTTTCATATGAAAGTTTTCTTTCATATATTAGAGAAAACGAATCTACCCTTAGAAAAATTTCTGTCAGTTTGTCGGTTTGTCCGCAAAATTTTGTCACAAGTAAATTCAGCCATCATAAGAGATATCAAGCTGAAACTTTGACACTAGATTTTTGTATGTTTAACTTAAAATATAGGCTCTGAATGAATTGAAAATTCAGCGTAGAAGCGAAGTTATGAACTTTTAAGCTGTATTTTTCTAACTTCACAGACATGTTAATTTTCAAAATATTCAGGTATGATAAGTAGGTATTGTTAGTTGATTTTAATTTTATTTGCGTATAGGAATATATTGCGTATTTGAGATCATTGAAAAGGTGTTTTTAAGAGTTCAAGATGTACAATCTATTCAGAATAACCTTTGTAAACGAGCAATACCATTGATTCCGAGCCACTATCCGTTTCTGTTCAAACGATTGCAAAGTCCTATCAGAGTCTGTTTCGCAATGACGTTAACTAAGTCGCAAGAGGAAACTCTATCTACCGCAGGAATTGAAGTGAGTGAGACCAAATTCTTCCATGAACCTGAAGGACAGACAGCTAATGTGGTGTATAAGGGGCATTTGCTTAATACTATACTAATAATGTTATATTCTAGTATCTATAATTTCTAATGATATTGGAATACCGAGTATAATGGAATTTTTGATTCCATCAAAGACAGGTACGTTTGCTTGTATGAGATAAGAGAGGAATATTTTTACATGTAAAAAATTCCTGTCATTGAATGAAAATTTCTGTTGCTTTCCATGGTATGATGAATTTGTTTCACAAATGCTCTAATCAATCTGTATATAGCACCCTCGAACAGAACATAATATTGTTTGTGTTTATCAATCGTAGGATCTTTAGATAACATTGAAGTGTGAGGAATGGGCTCATACCTCAAGAAAGAGGAGTTATGTTTGTTTACAAATATCCTGTTTTTTCACTATTCTAGTAAAATTGTCCATATCTCTTATCTCCAAAAATTAGAAGCTCCCAGCAATAAAAGTTTTAAATTATACTCAATAGCCGGCTTTGGCTTTGATTTGAATATGTAAAACTGGCTAATTACTAATATACTTTTTCTTATTATTCATTCACAGAAACCTTATAATAGAGTATGCATGCAGGAAAAAGATAACACTTGCTCAGAGTAAATTAGTATACATGATTTCTGACAATGAGAAAGAAAAGTGGTTTTCTTATTAAATATTAGTAAGTCATAAAAAGTCCCAATATAATAATTGTAGAAAAGACCAAAAATGTATAACATAATTCAAAATTAGAATAACTATTTCATGAATAATAAATGTTATTCTATATATTAAATTATAAATTATCTTAAAACGACATTTTTTCTTAGATTTTTCTGGCATTTGAAAGACAAAATAGGAATATTTGCAAGTTTTAAATGGGAAAATTGTATTAAATCTTCAATAGAGAGAGGTCAGGTAAGCTATGTAAGAGATCCACTGGCCATTGGAAGAAAGGCATCATCTCCTGTAAGAGATTATTTCATAACACGAAATACACACTTTCGCTTTTCAAAGATACTATTACAGCTGTAGTTATAATAATGGTATTATATACATCAAAAATGAGAGTATGTATTGATAAGTAAATGAATGACTATCTGTACTACTTCCAGGAATGAAAGACTAATAAAGGTCTTCGTTTTAGACATTTATATAATACCTAAATGGAACACTATATATTATATACCCAATAATAATATATATTATAATAAGTATAATATATATAATAATTTATATTATATGTAATATATAATATAAAATATATTATATATTGTATACTCATTGTCTTATTTATTTCTGCTATAAGGAAATATGAGAAATAAATGGTAAAGAGAAATTTGGTTGTGATATAAATATAATACATAACGATATAAATACAAAATAAAATGTTATCAGGCCTCGGTCAGTTCTTCAGTTTAAACTTAAACTCTCACTGACAACGTTTCCATTTTTATTTGAAATCTTTTTCATAGTCTTTGCAAATATATATATATATATATTTGGGATAATGTTTATGGGGTTCTACTGACATAGTCCTGATAACATTTTATTTTGTTTCTACTTTACGGTCGATACTTTTATTAATAGATATAAATACAGATATACTGATATAAACTCCATAATATAAATTGGTCAGAAGCTAAAAAAATTAATGTTGTTAAAAAATAAATCATTAGTTGTGCAAACCGTAATTGTGTGGTATTTACTCATTCTGAGGTAAAATGGATAAGCCAACAAAAGACTCCACACAAATGAAGTTTTATTCAACGCAACACTTTGTGTTCATCATCAGGAAGACACTATAATACAAATTATTGAATTCTCTTAATTGAATTTTATTATTTCACTCTAATTTTTGTAACTAATTTGATATAATTTGTATTATAGTGTCTTCCTGATGATGAACACAAAGTGTTCGAAACGCGTTGAATAAAACTTCATTTGTGTGGAGACTTTTGTTGGTTTATCCATTTTACCTCAGAATTAAAAAATAAAATATAAAATTTAATGCATAGAATACAGTAAACATTAGGAGGATTTATTCACATTAGACCTAGTATTAAGCAGAACATTAGCACTTTCTGACATGGCTGACAGCCTAGAAACAAGGTTATGCTTATTTCTTCCTGACCTTTTCTGTCTACTCCGATATTCCTTGCTGTTAGTTCCCTTTTCACGACTTTTACACCATTCGGAACACATCCTTTCCTTCCCAGTACTACAACAAATATATTCCTTCACTTTAATGCGAAAGTGACTCAAAGAAACATTAGTTTTCGTTGAAAGATCTTGATCCAATTGCTGAATTTCTTACTGTCGTTCACAGATGTGTGTATATTTAACATACAATTTGGTTGCTTGTTTGACAGAGTTAAATTAAGCTAACAATTATTAATTAGTTAATTAGACTGTTACTTAGCTAATTATTAGTCAACATTTATAATCTATAACCATTCTGAGTTATAATTTTGCTGTTGCACTGTATCTTCTTATGTAGGAGATAAGAAATCTTATTCTCACTGTCTCCTTGAGAGAATAAACACATCAGCGTTGAGCATATACCACGCCTGTACAGAATAAAGTTATCTCCATGTATTCTGATTTCAAATAGCGTTAATTATATGATTATTTGATAACCCTAAATCACCGGAATCTATCAATCCCATTATGGACCAAGTTTTCTTTTTTTTTTTCGATAAACCAGCAGGTTATAAATAAAATAAAAAACTAAGACTAATTTTGAGTAATATAATATTGAAGGGATGAATAGTAATATAAGATCAAGCCTCATAGAGAACATAGAGAGCTTGTGATACTGTAAGTCTCGAATTAATACTTGCACTACCGGCAGAGCCCTATGGGCGACCGGTGCCATAGAGCTTCAACCTCCTGCTGGTAAGGTAATAAGTCAATGTATCAGGCTGTATGACTTTTTGATACCCGATTTGAGTACGCTCACCTGGTACTGATGCGTAACGTAAGTCTTGATGCGCGACGTAGTATCGTGAGGGCCCGCCTCCGCGCGATCACCTCCGGCACTTTGGAGTCATTCAAAGTGGCTAAAGGGCAGCACGTTAAACTAGTCGGCCTGATTTGATTTTGTTGGTTATATGGCTGAGAAGCTTAGGAACACATATAAAGTCAAAACAGGTAAGTCCCGAATTCAATAGGCTTTCCTTTCATTTATTCTCAGCAATTAAATGATTTTTCTTTAAGTATTTACAGACTTACAGTCTTTTTATATATTAATTTCCTCTCTTCCCTCTAAATAAAATGTTATACAGTAAGATAACACACTAACATAGGTCATACAGTCAGTTTGAGTCATACTTTACAGCTCTAACCACAAGGAAAAGCTGACAACATTTAGAACTGAACATTTAGCGCTGAAAAATACGAAAGCACTGAATATTAATTATTATTGACTGTTGTTGTAATAATACAAAAGAAAGTAAGAATAAATACTTTTTTTACTGAGGTAATATAAAAATAAACCAACAATAATGTGTTGAATGCAAATATTACGAAAAATGTCACTACATAAAAATTGTAAAATATTACTACTATAAACACTGGTGATTAATGTTATGAGGAGATCTAATGAATCAGAAAAAAATTGGTTATTAACTTTATTCCTGTCAATGCCCCCGTAATTTGCCCTCCCCCCCCTCGCGACCGTCCTGAAAATATTCATTTTTAAGGAATTACAATCATGGATCTGATTTTTTAGACTGCTGTCATTGTTTCCAGACTTACATCTTATTACAGTACTCGTATAATATACGAGTTATATCGTATATTATATCAAATATCGTATAATATACAGTGATCATCAAAGAAAATCAAAGCTTCTTGAAATCAAAAACGTATAATTCAAATCGTACAACTTTTTTAATGTAAATAAAATGGTTACTTAAATATTATAAATTTTCAATTGCATTAAAAATCTAGTTTTCAAAATTTAAAATAAATTTATTTTTAATTTGCAAATATTACAGTTGAAAAATCCGTTTAAAAACAGTATTATATACATTAAACACAAAACAATTACGACATTAAAAACTGATTTTGGTCTCAAATTTTAGATTTTTTGTGAGTTTCTTATTATATTAATTTCTTTCCATTTTTACCCCCTCAAAATGCCGACCCCTGGCACGTGCTGTCCGTGTGCGGCAAATAAATCATCAAAAACAAATTATAATTTATTGCCAATGCCTTGTTGTGAATAATCAAACATTTATTTTTTCTTTCCGTAAATCTCTCATACTGATATTAATGATTTCAGAGGAGTTCAAAACTATCAACAAACTGTCAGACGAATACGGCGGCTTGTTCAAAGTCTGGATGGGCTTGAACCCCGTGATAATGTGTACTGACCAAGACATCATACAGGTAACGTGCTCACGTATCTTCTAATTTCATCGCCAAATCACAAATAAATATCTTTTATAGTATTTGTATGTATTTATTTTATTTCTGGATAACATTTGGTTCAATAATAACTCTTGACTGAACGATAACTTTGTTTCAATCCTTAAAGTTGACTTTCTAACAATAATTTTACAATGTTTATCTTAATTATTAATTAAAAGAAAAGAATATAGCTACTACAATAATTACAATTTTGACATTTCAAAGGATTTATACGTTCAAGGTTTGCTGATTTCCCTATAAATATTTATTTGGTGCTCTATGTGTTGTGTGTGTGTGTGTGTGTGTGTGTGTGTGTGTGTGTGTGTGTGTGTGTGTGTGTGTGTGTGTGTGCGCGTTCGTGTGTGTGTGGGTGGATGGGTGAGTATGTATCCAAAGTTTCTGGCCATGCTACGGACCAGAATCTATTGAATCAAATATTTTACACAAAAAAAGACCTCATATATATATATATATATATATATAAAGGTTTCGCATAAACAGATGAAATAACAATCAATGATCAAACCACAATATGAAATGGGAAAACAAGACTAAGATATTTCTACCGTAACAAGCGGTCTTCGTCAGAGTCAAAAACCCAACTGGGTTTGACTCTGGCTTGAAATTTTGGCATTATCTTTTAGGCTACAAACTACAAAAGCAATAAACGAAAAATATTCTCAGATTTTTAAAAGAGCAGGAAATATTTTTTTCAATAAATGTAAAAAATTGACTAATAATTCAATTTGAAAATTTTTGAGACTGATACAAGATATACCATTTGGCGGTTCAAAATAAAACTATACATAAAAAAAATTTACCGTGGAGATTGAATAGAGGTAATTTATTTAAAAAATTACATTAATTAAGGAGCGTTAGAGTACAACTTTTGTTTTCAG
The DNA here is from genome assembly GCA_026182355.1 of Hermatobates lingyangjiaoensis. NCBI lineage: Eukaryota > Metazoa > Arthropoda > Insecta > Hemiptera > Hermatobatidae > Hermatobates > Hermatobates lingyangjiaoensis. The sequence continues at coordinate 99,604 of JAPFBL010000487.1, read as the reverse complement.
AAAATGTTTTTTGACGCTAAACCTCTCTTAAAAACAATGAAATTATGCCAAAAATTTGAATAGAAAATTATATTAGCAGTTTATAAAAAAAATTCATGAAATTTTAATTATGATAAAGAGCAATAAAGCTATAATAACTGAATATTGGTCCTGGACTAATGGTTTACTTGCTGTACTTGTGATATTTGTTTACATTTATTTTCATTATTTACATTAACTTAGAAATTGTTTGAGTGAATCTACTGATATAAAATTGATGTTCAGAGGTTTAATGAAATATTTTTAAATGATTTAATGACTTATATAAGACATAAGAAGAATAATATGATATTTTACACAAATAAAATGGGCCTTAAATTGTAGATGTGCTGTATAGTTTGGAAGCAATAATTCATGATGTGAAAGTCACTTTTTTTTTTGCCAAAAACCTCTTTCCAGACAACATTTTTTTTCACCTAACCTACTATTTCTAGAGTGTTCACATTTTGGCATTATCTTTGAAATAACAAAAGTAATAAACAAAAAATATCATCAGCAAATATTTTTTCCAAGAAACTAAAAACATTTTGATATAATTCAATATGAAACCTTATGTGAGCGTTTAATAACTATGCCTAAAAATAGAGTATTATATGGAGGATGATTTGGAGCAATTTTTTTTCAAAATTATTTAATAACAGTGGCGTTAGAGAATATTTTCTGTTTTCAGAAAATATTTTTTGATTTTAACCCATTAAAAAAAAAATGAAATTTTGCCGAAACATTAAGCAAAAAAAATTAGCAATTTTTAAGACAAATTGTTGAAACTTTCACTACGGCAAAGTTCAGTAACGCTATAAAAACTGAATGACTATCCTGGACTAATGATTTACTTTCTATACTTGTATTTGTTTACATTGACTTAGAAATTTTTTTGTGAATCTACTGAAATAAGATTGATGTTTCGAGGTTTAATGAAAAATTTTATAATAATTTAATATGAGAGTAAAATAATAAAATTCCTTTATGTAACATAATAACGCCAATCAAACATTAAATTCCTGATGTTTTGCATAGCATAATGGCTTTGTCACACAAAATGCTCTAATCAATATATATATATATATATATATATATATATATATATATATAATATATTGCACTCTTGAACAAAACTTAATATCAGATGTAAGTTTTTTGGGTTTAGGTTTCATAGTATCTTTGGGTAATATTGAAGTGTGAGGAATAGACTCTTTCCTCAAGAAAGAGGAGTTATGTTTGTTGACAAATATCTAGTTTTTTTTTTCAGTATTGTAGTCTAATAGTTCACATATATTAATTTTAAAAATGTCAAGCTTCCAACTATAAAAGTTTTAAATTACGTTGAAAGTTGGCTTTGAATTTGATTTTAGTATGCAAAACTCGCTAATTACTAATATATTTTTCCTCAATATACTTTACAGCAACGTTATAACAGAGTACAGTATGAAGGAAAAAGATAACACCGCTCAGAATACTTGTTCTTTATGATTTTTAACAAAGGGAAAGAATAATATTTTTATTAAAAACTCGGAGGTCATAAAATTTCCAGTATAATAATTCTATTAAAGACCAAACATTTAAAACATAATTCAAAATTTAAAACATTTTGTGAAAAATAATAAAGGAAATTATCCAAGATGTTACATTAAAAATTATCTTAAAACGACTTTTTTGATTACTTTTTTCAGACATTTTTCAGAGAAAATAAGAATATTTTCAAATTTTAAATGGGAAAATTTGTCTTAAATATTCATTGTAGAAGAAGGTCAGATAACAAACTATGTAAGAGATCCAATGGCTATTGGAACAAAAGTCATGTTGTCCTATAAGAAATTATTTCGTAACACTAATTCTACATTATCCCTTTTCAAAATGTAATAAAAATCTTATTACTGTCGTGGTTGTTCTAATGATACATTAGAATACTCCATTAATACATAAATGGAGTGACATACAAAAAAAAGCATATGTATTGTGTAATATATGTAAGTGTATCGATCAATCACTATCTGTATAACCTGCAGGATTGAAAGACTAATAAACCTCTCCAATTTAGACATTACATTATGCCTAATTAGGATATTATACACTAAGAAGTCTGATATTATGTTTACTTATAGTAATACTGAGTATAGACCACTCCACATTCTTTTTTCTTTCGTTAGACTGTATGGAGAAATGATGATTCGACGAAACGTCCACTCTACTATGGTTATATGAAAAGCATTATTGGTAAAGGCCTTATCTTCACTGATACAAGTATGTTGATTTGTATTCTAGTTTTTGTCTAACATTTATGTACTCGTATGCCCTATTGATAATATAATTTATTAGTTGAATTTATTTTAATCAATTAATTAATTACTGATTTTTTGATCTACTCTTACATCGTTACCAGTAAGTTTATATGTAAGGATATATATATACAAAAACTTTTAACTTTATTAAAAAAAAATATGTACTTATAGTTTTAATATTTGTTCTCAAATTCTGCATACTTTCTTTTTAATGTTTTTTTCGATTTCTTAAATGTTACATTGAATCGAAAAATACTTAAGTATTCAATAACAAAAATCAAGGATGAAATTAACAACAAAACGAAACTATTTATGTTGTTTAGTTCCTAGGGTTATATGTCATTCTAAAAAAGCCCTCAGAAATGATTCCGTATATATATATACTTATAAAAATATAGTTTATCGGGACTCGGTCAGATCTTCAGGTTCAAATTAAACTCTCATTGCCAACGTTTCGGTCTTTATTTAAAACCTTTTTCATAGGCAGAAGGATAAATTTTGAAACATAAAAACTAAGTAATTCATTACAAATAATTTTACAAAGAAAAATTCTATTTCTGTTTCTATTCCACGGTCGATACTTTTATCAATATTTACATACCTATATATATATATATTTGTAGTATTTATCGTGTATAATTCTTTGTTAACATATATATATATAAGTCAGGGGTGACGGGCGCTACCGCCGGTAAGCTCTCGGAGGTCAGAGTTTTGTTGACACACAGAGTTTATCAAGGCTGGCCTCTGGCCCCGCGGAGAAGACCAGTCTGTCTCACGCGCTCACCAAATAAACATCTTCTTTTACCTTTTTAAAACTCGAGTTTCTCTCTAACCCAAATTAACTGGTGCCAAAACTCGGGATCTTTTCGTGAGTGACTGTGCCACAGTGTAGAGTTAGTATGTCAAAGGCAGAAGAGACAGTGACGGTGCAGAGAAAGAGATGAGCTAGGATTGGTGGTCCAAGGAAGGTAATAAGCCACAGATAGTAAAGGAAAAGACTGGCGACCTACCAATTATTAAAGTGGGAAAATAGGCGATGAACGTCTTGATTGACACTGGGGCCGAGTGCACTCTACTGGATGCCGGCAGTAGAGAGATTTTAAGATTGGGACTTGAAAGTTCCCCCACGAAAACTAAATTCTTCCAGAGGAAGGTTGGATTCCTGGGCCAGGAACTGTTCGCAGCAGGAGCCCGACCCGACCCCGAGAGAGTGGAAGCTTTGGGGCGGTGGTTAGCACCAAGGAATGTAAAGAGAGTGAAGCAATACTTAGGCAGTCTAGGGTACTACCGCCGATTTATTCCTAGGTTTGCCTAATTGGCCAAAACGTCGTGGCAAATTTGCTTTTCAGACAAGTGATTCCGGTGACCCTGGTGGAGGACACAGCAGCTGTCGCATGGCTCTCTGCTGCAGGAAGACAAAAGACCGCACTGGCAGTTGAGGGAATGGAATTGCAGATCTGCGAAGAGATTGTAAACGGGAAACTAAATCAAGTTCTCTTCCTGCGGGCCTATGAACTCGAGTTGCAGATGGAGGTCCAGAAGTATGGTCCAATTAGGTGGACTGTTATCTGCGGAGGGATAAGAGCTACGGAGGCCCTAAACTGGACTCTCCGTAGGGGCCAAACCTATTACTTAGCTAGGGGTGCAAGGGACATGAAAGTCAAGATTATCGACCTCTTCTAACGGGGATATGTGAGTCAGGATGTACGGTTTATCTGGTGCAACCATATAGTGGAGACCGTCGCAGACCCGGAGCGCCAAAACCAGATTATTCAGGAGTATCATGAGGGACCTATCAACTATAGCGACTTACAGGAAACAGTGTGAAGCTTAGACAACTCTATTATTGGCTGAGAATGGAGAAGACAATCGCCAAGGCAATCCAGAGCTGCGCAGTATGCAAAAAAGCAAAATACAACCGCTTCCTAGTTATAATACCGCAAATAAAAGATAGATTTAGTAGAAGAAAGTTATTTGAGTTAACTTTAAACGTCTATTTTATTGTACTCGGTTATTGTTTTGTTTTGTTTTGGTTGTGGCTTCTGTGTGTGAGCAAAGACTGGCTGGCGGAGTTAGCGGTGGCGAGCACTACCGTCGGTTTGCTCTCGGAGGTCAGAGTTTTTGTTGACACCCAGAGTTTATCAAGGCTGGCGTGGCCTGCCGGAGGGAACCAGTCTGTGTCACGCACTCACCAAATAAACATCTTACTTTCATCTTTTTTAAAACTCGAGTTTACCTCTCGCCCAAATTAACCTATATATATATATATATATATATATATATATATATATATATATAAATATATATAGAAAAATCACAATAAATAAACACGTGATGAAATGAATGGAGTTTAAACCACAATGGAAAAAGGAAAACAATAGAAATAAATGCTCTGAGGCCTTTAAATTTACGTCATCAGGGCATTTATTTCTATTTGTTCCTTTTTAAATTGTGGTTTAAACTTCAGATATATATATATATATATATATATATATATATATCAACGTCGAAACCACAATAAGAAATGAAGAAAAAACTATATATATATATATACTTTGTTTTATTAATGATTTAATTTATGTTTAAAATAGATGCTTACTGGAAAAATCACAGAAAATCAGTTGCACCAAGCTATTCATTCGATCAAATGAAAGAAACAGCTAAAATAACATGGGCAGTTTCAAGTCGTTTTGCTAGCGAACTGTCTCCACTAGCAACGGGAAAGCCTTTGGAAATAGCACCCTACGTCCGACCTAGTGTCTTCTACATGAATGCAGGCAAGTTTTTTTTCAAAAGAAAATAGTTTCTTTTTATAACTAAGTTGGTAATATCAACTGCAAGGGTTTAGAACAGTGGTTTTCATAGTTGTCCACAGGGACCCCCGGCGTCCATGAGGAAAACTAGTATTTTAAGGACCATGGCACGCTGTTAGTGCTCTATGTTAAGGCTATATGCGAATAACAAGGATACACCACATCTTAAGGAGCTAACTGTTCAAACATTATAAAACATATGGCCCAATATTTTCGTCAGTTTGTTATAAAGTTCCAATGATTTTAAATGTTCTATTACATTTTTTTTATGATATGTTAAAAACTGATTCTTTTCAATTTTATCATACTTAATGCTAACAAAATGAATATTTTGTTATTGTTTTAAAGAGATTTTTGTATTCCTACATGACGTTGCAGATATAATGAACTTATTTCATTGTTGCACTTTTCATTCACCTTATAACAAATATTTGTTTGAAGATTTACACGGGCATTAATATGGTTTTTAAGTACCCAGTGAGAGGAGGAGGGTGGGGCAGAGGTGGTGCTCTCTGGGTGCCCACAGGAAAACAAAGATTAGGAACCACTGGTTCATAACTGATGTAATTACAACCAAAATAAAAGAATTCTAACTTTTGATTTAAGGGGCCAGGTTAGCTCAGTGGTTAACGTACTCGCCTCTGAACTGATCGGACCGGGGTTCAATCCCCACTTGGCCCTCGATTTATTCATGCATATCGTCCCTCGGAGAAGGACGTTAAACCGTCGGTCCCGAGCTTGTACGATGTCAGGTACTCGTTAAAGATCCCTACTCTAAATACATTTGAGTTAGGCAAAATTTAGGACTCCCACTATAGAATAAATCTTCATTGTATGTCATCAGAAAGGGTCAATGCTCAGCCTATGTGTGTTCCCTTGTGGGACTATCACTGCAACCTATCCTAACCTATTCTTGATTTATGATCCATGCATCCGAGGCGTTCGTGCCATAATGACTCCGCTGAGTGTAACACTAAAGATCATTCGCTAAGGGTCGTAAACATTTCAGATGTCCATCTAGTCTTGAATAGAACACGCTTCTTAGAACTTCACTGAGTCAATTCATTAAATTTACAAACAAATAGTTTGACATTTTTCATAAGTATAGAAATAATTCTTATTCAGTTTGCTCATTAAACTTCTGAACAGGTTTGTTATCAAACTGTTTTTATTACTCTTTTATACTATTACTCTTTTAAATGAAAGAAATGCTATAAAAGGTTTAAGCAGAATGATATCTCTCCGTAACGTCAAATAAAAGAAACAAAAATTATAGATGAAAGCTACCCACAGAAACAACAACAAAAATGTATTTAGTACACATAGTAACAATCAACAGTTTCAAACCCAATGTGTTTACTCTAAGTTGTCAATTGTTCCTTAGATAGATAGATAGAGTAGACGCCGATTACATGGCGGGTTAAAACGTCAGCCCTTACGGTCTTCTTGTTTGGGTACACTCACTCAGGTCAGTGTCTAGAACTGCTGCCCGAGTTCCGTCTCCTTCAACAATTTATTAAAGTATGCAGCGTGGTCAATGCCCCGACTGTTCGTGTTCGGGATTATCTGTCTGCGACCTTCTAACGCACTACAGTCTCTAACTATGTGGATTGCAGTTTCTTCTGACTCCCCACATAGTCTGCACTCTGTCAATCCACTTAGAAGACCAACCTTTTATAGTGACTTCTAAAGTACCTGTGTTTTATCAGTCGACCTACTACTAACCTCTTCTGACTCCTTGAGAGTCTCAGTAAGGTACGTGTGACTCGTGGGCTCATCTCCGGTAGCATCCACTTACAGTGAGAGTCACCACTCTAGGATCTCCAACGACTCCACTGTTCATTCCTAACCCATCCTGTCACTTCACCATTAATCCTAAACCAAAGATTGGGAACCACTGGTTTATAACTAATGTAATTACAACCAAAATAAAAGAATTGTAACTCTTGATTTAAGGGGCCAGGTTAGCTCAGTGGGTATGGATAATATAGGGTATGGGTAACGCAGGTTCCGATCCTAAACAAGGGGTGATGGCTGCTTTATTGACAAGCCTCTTCGTTCCCTTCTCTCCCTTTATGGCCAGAGACTCAACCGATTAATGCATTGCAGTTGTTTTTTAGTAGTAATGGCTCATATTTCAAAGTCAGTTTATACGTGTATTTTGTGTCTGAGCCTATTTTTTTTGGTAAACTATTTTAAAACTTTTAATTTTGAATTACTTTCGTCGCAGAGAAGTTATAAGACCATTGTAGTTGTTCTGTTAAGTTCAAACAGTAAAACTAAATTGAGTTCCACGAAAACAATATTATACCTCAATGTATTTAATTACCAGAACATCCCAAAATAAAATGTAAATTTCATTTTAAAAAAAACAAGAAATTACAAATTTCTAAAACTGCAGAGCTCTGCCTATCATTCTAAAACTTATCTCAGAACAGTTTTAGCAGTGTGTGCTCTTATTTCACAGATTGCTAGCTTCGTATCAATTGCCAGATACACTATATTCCCACCTCCGTGGGGAAATCTTGCTTGTGCCACTGAAAATTAAACAGATTAAACATACCTATATTTAACAAACCTACAATTATACCTATGCTTAACAAAACAAAAATACTTATTCAAACAGTAGTTCGTGAATGAAGAAGTTTTTTATAATGACGAATTATCACTGAATTCCACTGTATTTAATATTATGTAACATTATTATATATTATATTTAAATTATTGTGTTATTCTTTTGCAGAATGTCTTGTTGGTTCTAAGTTAGACTCTGTAACCAATTCAGAAGCAAAGGTATTCATGGAATCACTGGATAGGTAAGCCAAGAGAACAACTGATTAATAGTGTTATCGTAGTGTAGATACCCTATTAACCTCTGCCCAAAAGTCAAATATAATACGGCGGGACGAGATAATTTCGTCTGGTTTTTATAAAAGCCTTCAACATTGTGAAGCAGATAATTTTAGCTCAAAAAAAAAAATCATATTGATTAAAAATAGTAATCTCATTTTGATAAAATATTATTCTTGTGACGCTGGAAAAAATAGTCTTAAAAATACTAACAAATAAAATGATAATATTGAAAATAAGAATACTTGTATTTAGATTAACATTTAAGGTAAATGTATAATATAGAGATATTATTTAATATTGATTTTTTTTTTTTAATTCCAGCATGGGTAGGATAGTCACTAAACGATTCTTTTCACCTCATTTCCAAGGAAATTTCATCTATAATTTTTCAGACATCAAAAAGGAAGCTCTTCTGATGAAGAAGAATTTAAACAACACTTCTATGAAGGTATTCGACAAGAGTACACAAGTATATATTAACATGTCAGAATAGGAGTTAAAAAGTGTGACTAACACTAGTGTTTGTCCTTCTTGTCCAAGGCTTTATGAGTGAAAGTGAATTATGGTAAAAGTATTGTTGTTGTTTTTTTTTGTATTTTTAGTAATGTTCATGCTTTACATATAAAACTCGTACTTAAGTACCTAACATAACTCGTTGTTACTAGTGCAAAAAAGAATAACTTCTTTCTATCAGCAAAGATCCTCTTAAGTGTCAGAAATAGAAACACACTACAGAAATATATAAATTTATCTTGGATCAGACTTAAGAACTTACAGCACTTGCCTAGTTTAATACTGAGCCTCAATTCAATATGTTATTAATTAATTAAGTTATTAATTAAGCATTTGGTATATGCCAGTAAAGCTGTTTAACAATTCGATTTAAATTTTTCATAAGAATACTATTATTTACATATTCATTTGAGCTTCAATTCAATCTTTATTTTTATTTTCATTATTTATATGGAAAAATAATAACAAATGACCTTTTTATAAGTCCAATGAAAAGACTTTGACAAAAACATGCAGTTTCTCTACTAAGCAAATTGAACTAGTATTATTTTAGCAGTTTTGTGCAATAAAACTCCTAAATGATTTTTTCAATTGACACAATGGCTTAAGTCTGCGATCGAAGTACAAAACTATTAATTTATTTATATTTATTTAACAAAATATATCTCTATGATAACACATTCTTCTTATTTCCTTTCGAATCATTCTGGAAGGACATTTTTTATCACAAATAGAACAGTAACAATAGCTTAGTTGCTATTACCACCAAAGGATCGTGACATTATTATTATTATTATTATTAATTAATTAATTAATAATACTATTAATTATTATTTACTATTAAAATAATAAGGGAATATTTGAAATAGACAATTTTTTAAATCCAAAGTTTTATTTTATGATTCCTTGAAATGTCCTTCAAAAATAAATATCTTTTATCATTGATATTTTTATAACTTTTTATCAACACACCAAAACAGTCCTAAAAAAATATTACATTTTCATTTAATCAGGTCTTTTGAATAAATGAGACAAATAGAAACAAGGAAATCATAGATACAATTATTTATACAATTATTTATACAATTATTTACAATTGTTATAATTATTATTATTATAACAATGTTATATAATTATTTACAATTATTATAGGTACAATTTCAATAGAGTTTGGTATGAGCTAAAACTCTACAAATTGGAAAAGAGATCAATGTATAGTTTAGAATTTGAATATCCACTATAAAACCCCATTCACCCCTCATTTTGTGTACTCCTAAAGGAAATCATCTACTCAGATATGTTTGAATAATTTATTAAATTAAAACTAACAATAAGAATACTTAGTTAGCTCACGTATTAGCCATGTTGAAACATGGGAACATAGTTCGGTAAGAAAGAACAATCATTTCATTCTGTAAATAAATCACCTTAACAGCTGGTTATTATTTTTGTAATTTTATTAAAAATATTAGTTCTTTATGTTTAATATTATTTTAGTAAACTACAACAAAATAGAAATATTGTTCCCTGCAAATTCTAATAAAATATTTTTGAATGGATTACTTATTTTTTATGACTTTTTTAATTATCTTTTATTATTTTCAGGCCTGCAAACATCAGACAATAACTAAAAATGAGACTATCGATGGAGAGGACACAAAATCAAATGGTAACTTATTAAGATTTATTATTACTCAAGTATAACTTTTTCTTTTTTCTCAAAGTAAAAGATTCTTGCTGACAACATGTGAGAGAGAGAGAGCTCTATGTGTAAAAGCAGCATTTAACATGACCTTATATAAAGCCTTTCAAAATATCTTTTTTATTGAAATGAATCCGATTATTTGTGTCAATTCTTTTTGGACTAGAAATTAACCCATCAAAAAAAAAAAACAGAAATTAAATAGACGCATTATGGTAAACCTGTTTCCAATAAGAACTGCACATAATCACATGATATTTTTTATGTTGATGCATTCATAATTATATTCTGCAAATCTCTATCAAATTAGTGGTGTTCCTTGTAATATATATAATATACATAAAAACTGTAACACATAGAAAAGAACAGTAGCAGTTTGCTTCTCGACGCGAGTACTTCGCACTTCTTCCCGATGACGATGGATGTCGAAATATCGAAGTGAGTTCTGTAGTGTCTTTCTGTGTTCTTTTCTATGTGTTAAAGTTTTTATTGTCCACATGGACCTTTCATTTTATTCGAATTTCATTTTATATATTTATTTATTTATATATTTGTAAATTTTGGTAGCAGTCCTTTCTTGACACACATATTATTGAAAATTTATTATTGTTTCTCAATTTTTCTAAATAACTCTCTCATCTTTTCGTCTACACAATAATGTACATCTCCTATAGTGATGTACTTAACTGTCGAAAAGAAATAACGAGAGTGTTATTTAAGAAATTAAGAAATTTGTTAAGAAACCGGTATCAGCTAAGTTTGGTGTCATTTTCAATAATATATATAGGTGAAATAACAATCAATGATCAAACCACAATATGAATTGAGAAAAAATCATTCAACCGTAACAAGCGGTCTTCGTCAGAGTCAAAACCCTCAGTTGGGTTTTAAACTCAAAACTCCTCTGACGAAGAACGCTTGTTAAGGTTGAAAGATCTTTGTCATTTGTTTTCCCCATTTCATATTATGGGTTGATCATATATATATATATATATATATATATAATATATATATAACGGAAATTGAAAATTATTGTGGATACATTAGTACTAAAATATTCTTTCTTTTCTATTTTTTAAACATATCAAGATTATTTCGACATTTAAAATATTACTAAAGTATTTTGATTTCAGTGAACAAAAATAATCTTCTTAACTGTTTAATGACTAGAGTAGAGAATAATGAACTTGATATCTCCGAAGCTGAAGAAGAATTACGAGTACACTTTATGGCTGTAAGTTCTTAAGTGAAATCACATGAAACACATGTTTAATTCAAAGTGAATACATACTGATTCATGTAATATGTATTTAAATAGTAAAATAGGTATGATTATAAATGCAGTTAAGACACAATTCTATTGTCACATTCTTATATCTGATCCAATGATTATTTTTACATGAGAAATATTGATTAAATTGTATGCATAGTCACTAAATTGATAATTATCAAAATTGTAAAATAAAAAAGAAATAATATGATATTCAAACAAGTGTTTTTTACAAATACACAAAATGTCTATATATTGGCACATCATTATTTTTATTTCACGTGTTTCCTGTAAATTTTGGTATTCGAATTATATAATAAAACATATAATTTCAAAAATGAAGCAAATTATTGTTGTGCATTTTATAAATTTAAAACTTTAGGTTATTATATTTCCTGTTTGCTCTGAATAAAACTGTAGAACTTGTTTAGAATTATTATCATTATTTAAACAGAATATAAATAAAACCTGATAATTTCATTATAGTACCAATTTTCATGATTAATTACTTTGTTTTTTGTTTTTTTTAGGGATCCGACACGCTATCTCTAACATTATGTTACCTTCTATTCATTCTTGGCAACCTCCCTGACATACAGGTAAATAAATGAGATCACTTTTTTTTCAAATGTTTTGGTCACTTTAGCATGAGAACATTCATGACTATATGCACGGTATGTTCATGCTAAACAGTATATATACAATAAAGTGCATCTTGTTTCAATCCACCTCATGGACGACTAACTTAATGTTATAAATGATTAGTTGAGCAAAGACAACGTTGATGTAGAACAACCAGGAAACTACTAGCCAATATTTACATCCACTACAACGCACTTTGTAACAATCAGTTCTACACTAGCAAGCAGTACTGTTGAATTACTGAGATACAATAAGTACAAAGGGCCCATAAGTTCTGTAAAACGTAACTAGTTAGGCATGTGAATGAGTCGTTTGGTCCAATTAGTCGAAAGTTATAGCATGATCATCGAAGGTGTTCATGAAAAAGCTTATGACTCAAGTCTAATGCTCTAATTAAGAGCAGGTAATTTGAATGGGATGGCAAACTTTTGTCTTCATTGAGTTTAAATGGAGTAATCCGTCAAGCAGTATTCCCTGTATTAAGGTCAAAAACTTTTGGATTTAATCATACGTCAACAGCTTTATACGTTTCCACTAAACAGACCAATTTGTAGTTAAGGATTATAATTTTGAAAATAACTGAGAAATTTCAAATTTTTAGCTTGTATTTTTGTTATGTAAAGAAAAAAATAATTTTTGAATAAACCATAACAAGCAATTTTATCGATTTAACGTGAAACAATATTCCCCAAAAACTGAACTTAGCTCATTGAAGCTATATAGGTATTTCTAGGTTTAATATCAAATTATAATAAATTTCTGTGACCTAAAGAGTATTTATAAACATATGGATCACTAACCCCAAATCTTTCCTACAGAACTATAAATAAAGTTCAAAAACTGCTTTATTTTTTTTTAACATACATAGTCAAACTGCAAGCTTTGCAAATGAGTTGAATGTTGGAATAACTCCAACCACAACAAATAGGGAATTTAACCGAAATACGAGAACTGACGACCCACCTGTCGATATAACAATAATTGTAACCTCTAAATATACAAATGAAACATATTTTCTGTTGTTATCATGACGTTTTATTATAGTATTGCATTTAAGTATTGGATGCATTCGTTAAGTAGTATTTACGATATCATGATTATTAATATACAAAAATCACTCTGAAGTTGATCAAAAAAAACCAAAACGTTGGTATTATCAATGTTTTTATGAAATGGATAATAAATCATATACCAAGATGCTGCATGTAGTTTCCAGGCAATGGAAAAGACGGAAGAAAAGACTGCTGAGAGAAGTAGAAAAAATGTCCCAAAAAAATGAGAGATAAAGTAGGCAAGATAATTTAATATTACATGTATAAACGAAGCTATGTTCCCCATATATACATTTATCTAATTAAAATTTGTTGAAAATTTAATGTTTGATTTCATTTTTTGATAATTGGTCTAATGTCAATTAATTATCGAAGGACCTTGCCTTTGGATCCACCAAAAAGTTGGGTTCTTTGAAAGTCAACGTTTAAAAATAGCTGTATAATAAATAAAAGGTAGCCATGGTAAAAGAGTTATATTATTAAGGACAACGGGTCGACACTAAAAAAGGAATTATGAGCTTGAATTTCAAATTTTATATAAATTGTTAATTTATATGTACTGAATGAGAAGTTTAAAAAAAATAAATACATTTGAGATTGATTCAGTAATTATAGTATTATATTATATTACTATATTTTAAGCGTTGAGGTCCTTAAGTACACTCTAGCCAATTATTTTTTTACATACAGTGATGGTTTGTTATTTTCGTTAGTTATCTATCTAGGCATGATGATTCGTATGTCTAGATGAATGTATGATTCTGTGCAAATCGAAGAAAAAACAAATATTTGATGACTTAAAACAGAAGGTTGTTCGTACCTTGTTTAAAAAGTAATTTTCTATTGTCTTTTATGTTGTGAAAGTTTTGAAGCCTTTCATTTTAAAGTTTTTTTTTCATACAGATTTATATATTAAAATAATATTGATGAATTTTTGACCAAAACATTTTAATTAATTTCTACATGTGTTAACTAATCATTTGTTCTTTTTTTAGGACCAAGTAGTTAAAGAAATAGAAACAGAATTACCTGATTTGAACGAAGAAGAAATTGAGGTAAAAGACTTAGGTCGCCATCGCCTTAGCTTATTGGACAGGTGCATCAAGGAAACTCTTAGACTGTTTCCTCCTGTTCCATACATTGGCAGGGAAATATTATCGCCTATCGAGACGAGTAAGTTGTGATTTCTTGGCTAATCGTGCAATCAGGTCTGAACGTAAACTAATTTTCCGAACGTCTTTGCTGTATTAGTATTGACGCTTATTTTGAACTTTAAGCATAGTGATATAATCATTTCTCATATATTTTAAAATGTTTTTTGTTTGCACTAAAGCGAGAAATAAAGAAGTAAATATTCAGTTCTCAGTACTATTCAGTTCGTTAGTCGGAAAACTGACGACCTAGTAGGTATCGGCTGCCTCTTTTATTATCTGCTCACAGTAACACCCTCAGCCCCACTAATTTAGAAAAACTCAGTCTTCCAGAATGTGTGTAATCATGTACGATTTATTATACTCGTAGTTATTCTGTTGAGCAGCTGATTATGCATATTACTGGTACTGATTCTCTAAAATATATTAAAATCGATTGAGTTTTTATCAAAATACTCTGAAACAGAAACCGGACATGGTTTCAAGAAGTGCTTATACCTTGACATGTGTTAATTTAAAAAAAAAAAAGCTGGGAGATTGCGAAAACTAGGATATTTTTATAAGAATAAATTCAGATTTTTCTAATTGGTTCCAAAAGATGGCATGTCTGTATGTATTATAACTTCCGTCAATTATACGGTTGCAGATAGCAATGAAACTTTGATTCAGTATCAGGTGTTTTGACCATTCATTATATCATAATGTATCATAGTATCAACCCAGAGCACATTTAGGATGCCATTGGCAAAGTACCGAGTCAGATAATGAAATATAGTTAACATTGTAATGAAACAAAAATCAGTAACCTCGAATTGAATGATTTTTTTGTTGTTTTAGAAATGGGAACACTGGCAGCAGGCACAAACATCTACATTAACCTGTACAAGTATCACAGGAATCCCCAAATATATCATAAGCCTGATCAGTTCATACCTGACCGATACCTCGACACCTACCCATTTCCCTCCAATGCTTCTGATAGCCTCTACTTCGGAATTGGACGTCGCGTCTGCATAGGTAAAAATGTCAAATGATACATATTCCATTTTTCTGTACGATATTTTGTACTTTATGAATGAATTATTGTTAATTTGTATTATCGTTTTTCTTGCTACACTTATATTTCATAATGCAAAACTGTTTTTTTTGTAGAATGATTTTCAGAAATATCAAACGAAGATTGTAATACTAGTCGTCAACCTCATCTCTTAGTAATATGAATTTTGAATTTTAGAAGTCACCAAAATATTATTTTTCTATAATATAAACATAAGCAGAAACGTTAAACGTAATACAGTTTATTAAAACTATTTATTATGAGATTTCTGTTTCTGTCGTCATCCTCAGATGTTAAATATACATCAAGAATAGGAAGCGCCAGTTCAATCGGACTTTTGGAAGTCAACTATATGGAACTCGGAAGAGACTAAAGTACTTAATAAGATAAATATTTCGGGTAACAGTCCGTCGTTTGTAGAAGATCAAAGAAGAAGAAAAACCAAGGGGAGTTGAACAGTCTGGCAGGTCTAAGACTATTCACTATTAATTCTATGACATCAGAGTCATTGTGAAAGAGATGTTGAAATGAATGAAACTCACTTATGAAGCAGTGGGTTGGAAATAAAGATATTAGTCAGCATAAAGGAAACATAGGTGTATAAATGGTTATTGTAAATAACACAAAAAAATGAGAGAAACTAATAATGAATTATAGGTGAAAAATACAAGAGAAGAGCAACAGTAAGTAGGAACAAGAGATAGAACAGGAAACTCAAATATCATCTAAGAATCAAACAAAACCAGACCCGTTCTTTAAAGGTGTGAGATACTAGACGTCTTGAGTAGTAAAGCCGTAAAAATTGAATTTATAATGTAATCTAGTTAAATTAGGATGTAGCACCAAGTAAGGAAAGAGAATTTAAAAAGAATCACTAATGGTGGGGTGAGAAAAGAATAGATGAAGAAGGAAAGAAAAACAAAACAGTGGATTTAAGTATATTTAAAATGGCATAGTAACCGTAAGATTATTAAATAAAAGATTAAATCTACAACGAATAAACAAAGAGAAGAGAAATCAGAAGTGAAGCAGGCATCAGAGAATGGTCATGAATTGTCTTTCTTGTGCTTGTGAAGTTTCAAATAGAGATAGCGATATAGAGAGATATGACTTAAAAAATGCTCATGGATATCAATAAATAAACAATTCTCTGAATTCAGGAGAAGCGTTATGCTGCAACTAAATCCGAGAAAAGGGATTCCTATAATTCTTTACGTAGCAAGCACCACCTTCCTATTTATAATTACTAAATTAAACATTATTTATTAATAAATAAAATAAGAATAATAAATGGTTAATAAAATTATTTAATTTATCATTTACTAGCTGACCTACCCGGCTTTACCCTGGAAACAATTTAATTCCAACTCTAATAATAAATTACATATAACGAAAACAATTTAAATTTTCTATAGTTCCGTTACACTTAACTTTTTTGAGATAAACGAAATTAATAAAGAATTAAAATTATAGATTACGCAAAAAGGATATAATCTAACACTGATTATAAATTGCACACTTTGTCTAATACAATTGGTGGTTGATAGATTAGATTAAACAAATAATAAACAGAATATTTTTTGCCGAACAATTCATAAAGAAATGAAACGTCTTCTAGTTAGATATCATGGATATATATAATAATTTATCATTTTGCCTATATGGAGTAGGGCCGGATACTAATTACTAATAATTAAATATTTTAAACAAACGGATTAATCAATCAGGAATAAATAAAGAAGCCTTACATCCATTAAACTTAAACAATACTTTAACTATTCTTTTAAGATTAGAATTAATGGTTCAAATACTATCATTATTATTCGTAATACTATCTCATGCATACTTAAAGTTAAGAAGTTATTATTTATTTATTATCTTTAATGCTTAAAGCAAGTTAAACCAATTAGATATGAAAAGTTAATTGTAAACTATTGATAATAGCTAAAGCTGTGTTAAAGTTAATAAGAAACCCATATAAAATTACAATAATTGTCTTTAATATCAATCTGAAAAAATTTCCAATTGAACAAAGCATGATTACCAATTAAAGTCAAAATGTAAACAAACAGGTTATACAGCAAACCTTATCTATTATAGTATTTTTGGGATATTGCCTGAACCACAACTCTGATTTTTAAAAAACTTTACATAAACCTTCCCGGGAATATACCTATTGATTTCCTAAATTTTCACGGCGATTGGATGTATGATTTTTGAATCTATCGAGTACAAACAAGCAGACATACATTCATTTTTATATATATACATTTTATTTAATAAAATTTATAAGAAACAAACAAGTAGTGTTTCTAAATTCAAATAAGACTATAAATATAAGATAATTATAATAAAAAGAATCAGCCTAGAAAATATAAAATAAAGAGGTAGAAAAAGAAGTTTAAAAAGTTAAAAAAATAATAGAAATCTAATAATGACTTTTATATATATGGAGTTATGTATGTTCATTATTTGAATATTTAAAATTCGAGGTACAAAGAAGTTAGAAATGCTAATGCTCATATTTAATATGTTAAGGCAGTAATTGAGCCGCATATAACTTATATGCAATCGATATATGAAAAAAAGAAAATAATATATAACGCCAGCTGTTTATATGGGTTGATATAGTTTTTTTGTTCCATTAATAAAAACAGTAAATGGTGATTTTTTTTCAACCAAAATAACCCAATATACTACTGTTATTCTATATAAATAAAAGAAGCATTTTGTCTGTACAGTGCTTAGAACTGACTCATTTCAAGTTATCTTTACGTTTCATAGATTAGAGAAACCGAATCCACCCATAGAAAAATTTATATCTGTTGGTTTGTCCGAAAAAATTCTGTTACAAGTAAACTCAGCCACCATAAGTCAGCAAGCTGAAACTTTTAAAGTAGGTTTTGTATGTATAACTTAAAATACAAGCTTGAATGCATTGAAAATTCAACGTAGAAGCGAATTATAGACTTTTAACCTTTCTTTAGCTAACTTGCAAACATGTTTATTTTGAAAATATACAGGTATATCAAGCAGGTATTGTTAGTTATTTCAGTTTCATTTTCATTGTGCTCCCAATAACAGATAATTGACAAGGTGTTTCCCGAAGTTCAAGATCTGCCATCTATTCAGAATAACTGGCTTTGTGAGCAAGCAATTCTCACCCCTACAAATGAGCAGGGAGGAAAAATCAATTAACAAGTTCTTGCACTATATCATGCTGAAGAAAGAACTTACAAGTCTTTAGTGATTAGTGAAGAGGAAGCAGTTAATTATCCAACTGAATTTTTTGAATCCGCGACTGCTCCTGGACTGTCAGTTCATGACTTAAAACTTAAAGTAGGAGCACCAATAATCCTGTTACGAATCTTGAATGGTCCGAAAATGTGCAACGGGTCACGACCCCGTATTCGTGCTTTGCTCAGATATGTCATAGAGGCTGATATCATGACTGGGTGTGGTACTGGGGAATCAGTGTTTATACCACACGTATACCTTCAAACCTTATACCTTGTTGATACCTACGAACTGTTCCTCTCAATTCAAATGGTTGCCATTTTTCGTGAGCGTCTGTTTTACAATGTCGGCAAGTAAGTCGCAAGGCAAAACTGTCTACGGCAGGAACTGAAGTGAGTGAGATCAAGTGTTTCTCACATGGTCAGTTGTATGTTGCTTGCTCAAGAACCAGAGGTTGCAACATCTGTTCTTCATTAGACAGCTCATGCGGTCTATACAGAGGCACTTACGTAACACTGTGCTCACAAGTATATTTCTTCCTATTCTATCATTTTTTTAATATTATTTGGAAATTTCACGTATAAACTCTGCATTTCTGTAAAATTCCTGTCAAAGACGGGCACGTCCGCTAGTTAGTAATATAATTATTTATAATGAATTTAATATTTGTCAACAGGTCAGAAGCAAGCAGTTCTTCAGGTGAAGATGCTGGCAATAAATCTTCTCAGAAAATACAAGTTCCATTCCCTAGAGAAACCAGAAGACCTCGTTTTGTACCCCAGCATATTGCTCAGGAGCACCTCTGGGATTAGGATGACCATTTCTCCAAGAGCCTAGTCATATAGCTATTCTATTTATGCATTATTTATATTTATGATTGAAAACTGGATTTTAAAATTAGGAATTCATTTCAAATTGAATTATGAGCCTGTAATATTACTGAAATCATATACCTCATTTAATTAACTACATCACGTTCCTTTAATTTTGATTCTGAATTTTATATAACATTACATGATAGTTAAATAAGAGAAGAATATTAGCGACTACTTTTTTATATAATTTCATATTTGTATCTTTTATAGAATATATTTGTTGGAAAGTATACGAGAACTTCTTACAATATAAAACTTTTGTAAAATCTTGTTACTTCAATAGCATTTTAAATTTCATAGAGCAAGCATATCCATTGACATTTAAATTGAGTTTTGGTATGATTATTGACAGTTATTTTTATTATTTATCATCCATTGGCAATTTGAAGTTTTGCTATTAGGAAAATAATATTTTGTTTTAAGTACAAATAGAAATACTTTTTTTGACATGTATTTATAATTTTGTAGTTTATTTTACAATAATTGCTTATAATTTTTGCCATTACATTTTTTTAATTAAAATAATTATATTTTTTTATTTATATGGTATATTTATTAAATATTTTTAAAAGTTAAACATTTTTTTACCCGACTACCGTTTGTGAAAACCTCCATTCTTTGTTCGAGCAGATCATTATCCTGATTTTTTTCATCATTGATGTGCAAGGACACATTATTAAATCGTGTCAGAAGTTGTTTTTTCATTACAACAAAGAATGGGGAGGTCAAAGTTGCAAAAACACCAATCCTGTGATGGTATTTCACACGGCCTGTATTTCATAGAAAAGATCAGCTTATTTGATTTCTAGTAATGAGGATGGTATAGGGATTGGTACGAACCTGCCCATGACTCTCTTCCTGCTGATTTCCTGCTACTTACGAGTATCACCGTAGAGTACTCAGAGGGTATCACCTTTGACGGGAGTACACTACCAGCATCCCATACCTTCAGCATAACCTTATTAAAAAGAAATATTTCTGGTGCTTTTTACTCTAATATTCACGTTCTCAATTGAATCAGTAAATAAAATGTCAATGACTTATCTTATCAAAATCAAGTATTTGATTTCAATGGTTTCTTCAGCTAAAAAATCAAAGAATGCACGCATTTTGCTGAAGAGAGGGTTTAACCTTTAACCATTTTTTCTTATTAGTACTCCTTACGATGTATCATTGAATTAAGATGTTTGTGACCATATATAAGGAAATAATCTGAAATTAAAGAAAGGAACCAGCGTCCAAGATAGACCAGGTGCATTTGTTTGTTTTTTTTTGAAAGAAATTTAATCAAGGTTTTCAATAGTGAATAGCATTTAATAAATAATATCAAGCACATGAGAAATACAATGTGAAGACGCATTTTAGACGTAAAATATTCAAGTGATTCATAAGAGATACAGTTGTGACTCCATGCAATGAGGATTGATTTTTCATTGGGAATCCTAAATTTAGGATTTTCATTGGGATCTTTAACGAGTACCTGATATCATACAGGCTCGGGACCATCGGCTCTGTGAGGACAACGTGCTCATCTCCAACGTGAATAAATCGACTACAAGTAAAAAGTGTACCTAAGGAACATACAACGTGTGAACCCGGTCAAAATCTCATTTTGGTTATGATTGCATCATTTATTTATTATGGTAACAAAATCTGGAGATACCCACTCATTTTTACTTTACTATAAGTAAAGTATAGTGATCGTGAAAAAAATCGATCTCGAGATTTTGACGGAATTACATGTTTTGAGGTCCCAGAAGTCGTTTTATGAAATTTTTACGATGATGTCTGTGTGTGTGTGTGTGGGTGGGTGGGTGGGTGAGTGTTTAGCATTGCTTGTTACCACGCTACGGTCCAGAATCTGTAATGGAAAAAGTTGATATCTTACACAATATTTGGCCTCATAGGGAAGAAGATCCCTATTGTTTGGGAAGAATTATGCATGATGGGAAAGTCACTTTTTTTACAAAAAACCGTTTTTTAGAAAACATTTATTTCTCGTAAACTGATAACCCTAGAGTTTTGAAATTTTGACATTATCTTTGAGGTTACAAATGCAACAAACGAAAAATATATTCAGAATTTTAAAACAACAGGAAATATTTGTTTTTTCAATAAAATGTAAAAATTTTGACTTATAATTCAATCTCAAACCTTGTGAGAGCGATACAAGCCATACTGTTTGACAGACCAAAATGAAACTATGCCTAAAAATAGAACATTATGTGGAGAATGAGTTGAGATATTTTTTTTCAAAATTACATTCGCTAAAGGGGCGTTACAGTACGATTTCTGTTTTCAGAAAATGTTTTTTGACGCTAAACGGCTCATTAAAAAATAATGAAAATTTGACCAAAAATGGAACAAAAAATTAGCAATTCATAAAAAAAAATTATGAAGTTTCAATTACGGGAAAGAGCAATCTTTATAAATAAAATAATGATTTTGTCTGTACATTGCTTAGAACTGACTCATTTCAAGTTTTCTTTACGTTTCATACATTGGAGAAACCGAATCCACCCTTAGAAAAATTTCTGTCGGTTTGTCGGTTTGTCCGCAAAACTTTGTCACAGGTAAACTCAGCTACCATAAGACATATAAAGCTGAAACTTTTACAGTAGATTTGTGTAGGTCTAACTTAAAATATAGGCTATGAATTGATTGGAAATTCAACGTAGAAGTGAAGTTATGGACGTTTAACGCAAAAATGTTTGTCACAAGTAAACTCAGCCACCATAAGACATAGCGAGCTGAAACATTGACACTGGATTTGTGTGTGCCTAACTTAAAATATGGGCTCTAAATAGATTATTAATTCAGTACAGAAGCGAAGTTATGGGGCTTTTAGCTGTATTTTCCTAACTTCACAGACAAGTTTGTTTTGAAAATACACAGGTGTGGCAAGTAGGTATTGTTAGTTGATTTTAATTTCAATTGAGCATATGAATATATTGCGTATTTGACATCATTGAAATGGTGTTTCACAGAGTTAAGGATGTACTATCTATTGAGAATAAATGTTTTGTAAACGAGCAATTCTCAACTCTTAATATGAACAGGGAGGAAAAATCAACAAACAAGTTCTTACGCTATATGAAGCCGAGGAAAGAACTTACAAGTCAGTAAAGAGATTGGATTAGTGACGAAGAAGCAGTTCATTATCTAATTGAATTTCTTGACTCTGAATTTATTTCTCCTGGACTGCCTGCTCATGAGTAAAAACTTAAAGTAGAGCACCAATCATGCTACAATTTAGTAGCAGTAACAAATTTCATGTTACGAAACATGAGTGCCCCAAAACTGTGCAACGGGACACGACTCTGAGTTCGTGCTCTACACAGATATGCCATAGAGGCGGACATAATGACTGGATGTGGTATTGGGGAGACTGTGTGTATACTTCACATACCATTGATTCCGAGCCACTGTCTGTTTACGTTGAAATGATTGCAAAGTCCGGTCAGAGTCTATTTCGCAATGACGTTAACTAAGTCGCAAAGGGAGACTTCATCTAACGCAGGAATACAAGGTAGCAAAACCAAGTTTTTCTCACATGGTCAAATGTAGTTTACATGCTCAACGGTCAGAGGTTTCAACTCTTTCTTCTACCATGAACCTGAAGGACAGACAGCTAATGTAGTGTATAAGCTGGAGGCATTTGTTTAACACTGTAGTAATAATGGTATTTTCTACTATTCTATAATTTCTAATGACATTTTGAAATACCAAAAATGACGGAACTTCTGATTCCTCCGTGGTATAGCCGAAAGGCAATAGGCACACGGCAATAAACCAAAACAGGAACTTCTGATTCCGTCAAAGACGAGTACATTTGCTATGTATTATATATAACTGTCAACTTTTTTTTAATTTAATATTTGCTTAATAAATACACTGGTAATAATGTAAGGTATGGGACCAGAGTAGCCCAGTGGCTTGCGTGATCGCCGATGACAGTAGTGCAAATGTATTATAAATAAATGTAACAAACAAATATTTTTTTGAATTTAAAATGTGGATAATATAAAAGATGGTAATAAAGTAAAGGGATCTAGCCAGGGTTGTCAGTAGCTTGCTTGCTCGCCGATGACAGTAGTGCAAATGTATTATAAATAAACATAACAAAAATATTTTTTTTTAATTTAATATTTGCGTAATATAAACACTGGTAATAAAGTAAGGTATGGAACCAGAGTAGCCCAGTGGCTTGCGTGCTAGCTTTTGACTGGGAGCACGTTAATTAGAACTAACTCATTTCAAGTTTTCTTTACGTTTCATACTTCAGAGTAGCCACATGTACCCTTAGAATAATTTCTGTCTGTCGGTTTGTCCACAAAATATTGCTACCATAAGACATATAAAGCTTAAACATTGATTGTAGATTTGTGTATGTCTAACTTAAAATCTAATCTTTGTATACAGAGGCTTTTTTTTAGCACTGTACTAATAATGGTATTTTCTACTATTCTATAACTTCTAATTGTAGTATTAGTATAATACTATAATTGATATTTTGGAATACCAAGTATAATAGAATTTTTGATTCCGTCAAAGACGGGTACGTCTGCTAGTAACGCTATAAAAACTGTTTCTTTATCCTAGACTAAGAGATCACCTGCTATACTTGTCGAATTTTTTATATTTTTTTACATTGTTTACATTGACTTGGAAATTTTTTGAGCAAATCCACTGAGATAAAATTGATATTTATAAAGGAACAATTTAAAATGTTTATTGACTTATATGAGATGTAAGAGGAATAATATTGTGCAGAAAAATGATAACACTCACTCAGAAAAAATTCGTATATATGTAATTTGACGAAGGGGAAGGAAAATGATCTTATTAAATACTAAGAAGCCATAAAATTCCCAGTATAGTAATTCTGTAAAAAACCAAAAATGTAAAAGATAATTCAAATTGAAATCTTTCGTTTAGAGATTAATAAATGTAATTATCGTACATCTTTAATTATAAATCATCTTAAAAAATCATTTTCTTTTCTGTTTATGATGTTTTTCAGAGAAAAAAAAGGGTTTTTCTTGTTTGAATTTTGAAAATTTTACTTTAATATTCAATGTAGAAGGATGTCAAGTAAACGATGTAAGAAATCCTCTGGCTATTTGAACAAAAGCCATGTTCTCTTGTAGGAGAATATTTCGTATCAAGAAATGTTCACTTTTGTTTTTCAAAAATGTTATTACTGCTGTAGTTATAGTAATGAAATTATTTGCATCAGCTGTGTGATGTACGAAAATAAGCTTATATATTGATATGTCCTTCAATCACTATCTGTACTACCTCAGGAATGAAAGACTAATAATCATATCCCATTTAGATGTTTACGTTATGCTTAAATGAGACGTTATGTGTTAGTTCTTGTGTGAGACTCAAGAAATTAGATATTAAGTTACTTATAGTAAAGTTGAGTGTAGGCCACTCCAGATTTTTATTATAAGTAAAGGTATTCTACAATTGAATTAATCAAATTCTTAGAATGATTTATTTTAATTTGGCTATCTCAATTGTATCAATTATAACGGAAACGTAATCAACGTACATTAAATTATTACAAGTAGCTACAAATAGTTATATTATAGTACAAAATAGTTATCCTTTTTAAATTGATCTTTATGAGGATAATATGATCACTTCATCGTCAGACTGTAAAAACATTGGTGTAAGTAAAAATATTGGAGTAAGTCATTATTCTAACCACCACAGTGTATGACCAAAGTGTAGATTTAAGTTTAGACCTTCAAGTTCTGTCGATGTCCTACTGAAAACATTGATTTTATCATCAATATACTCTGACTATTACATGGCATTTCCAATTTAATATCTCATTCAAATAAATTCCAATGAATCTATACCTTTGACAGCTGAAATTTAGTATTTTGGATTGCTAGTATTTTTCTCTTGAAGATTGTGTTATAACAGTCATAACATGTTGGTTCTAATATCAAGTGTTACTGTGATTACTATTCATATATATGTTATTGGCAATATTACATATAAGTATAATGATTTTCTGTTTATGTTTCTAAGTTGTAACTTACATGTTTACTACAATTTGAACCTTGAACAAAATTGACTTAAAAATAGTTTTTTTCCTTTTTTGAAATAGTAAGGTGGTTTGTCAAGTCTATATTTTTTAATTAACACTTACAAAATTTACCTGCAACAATTATCTGACATAGAGTGAAATTTTGGTACTTTGATTTCCTCAGAGTTACAATATAGGTATCTGATATCGTAATAATGTATTTACGAATTTACAATATATCTTTCTAGTAAATCTATAAACATTTGGTATAATCGTAGAGCGTTTACGACTTTGTAATGCAGTCACTGTTTGTTCCTACCACCGTTATACCTCCATTATACATTATATTGAACGTAACTACTTATAGATCAACCTGAGTTTTCTTTTTCATGTTTTTTTTTTTTGCAGAATTGTCAGTTTATAAAACGAGGTCAGATGAAGTTTCACAGGTAACCTGCTATGTAAACACCTGCACTAATAAACTTTAGTAATTAAAGTTTATTCTCCTAATATATGAAACACACCTGCCAAAAACTATAATTTTCAATGAATACTAAATGTGCTCACTTAGTTCAAAAACTGGAAGTCCATGTCTGTGCTCTTTACAAATAAACAGTAAAGGAATGCTAATATTTGGTTTAATCATTTTTTTTATTTCATTTATAGTATTATTCAGTTTAGAAGTACTCAAAACTTAGTATTTGCAAACTATTTTTTGGGGATAAAGTTACGCCAACCATATGATCAATCATTCTTAGCTTTTCTTAAAATTCAGTATTATCTGCTTATTTATTTTTCGTTGCTAGTCAAAACCATTTAAACAATATCTTTTTAAAATCTCTTATGGTTTGTGGTACTTTTTCTTTTTCATGTTTTTTTTTTTGCAGAATTGTCAGTTTATAAAACGAGGTCAGATGAAGTTTCACAGGTAACCTGCTATGTAAACACCTGCACTAATAAACTTTAGTAATTAAAGTTTATTCTCCTAATATATGAAACACACCTGCCAAAAATTTCTTATAATTATAATTTCTTATATATATATTTTTTTAAAAGAAATAAATAAATTCAGATGAATCAGGAGTACAAAGAATATTTCGTAGTTTTCTTATGTAAACTTACAAACAAGGAGACATTAAATTGTCATAATACTTTATATTAAAGCATAATAATAATTACGAGGAACAACTTCATTGGGTACTTTAGACTTTAGATGAACCAAGAGTAATAATATTACTATTAGCAATAAGCTTAATATTATTCTTTGCGCACTTTTTTTAACTCATATTTTTAAATACAAATGAAAAGTAAAGAAATGTCAACAATAGTAGTCATGGAACTTTTACAAAATGTTGAACTCAAGTTTTATAGCTGTGAAAGTTAATTTTATGTAATACTAGCAAATGTACCCGTCTTTGACGGAATCAAAAATTCTATTATACTTGGTATTCCAACATATCAATTATAGTATTATACTAATACTATAATTAGAAATTATAGAATAGTAGAAAACACCATTATTAGTACAGTGTTAAACAAATGCCTCTGTATACACTACATTAGCTGTCTGTCCTTCAGGTTCATGGAAGAACAATCAGTTGAAACCTCTGACTATTGAGCAAGTAAACTACAGTTGACCATGTGAGAAAAACTTGGTTTCGCTAACTTGAATTCCTGCGTTAGATAAAGTCTCCCTTTGCGACTTAGTTAACGTCATTGCGAAATAGACTCTGAGGGGACCTTGCAATCATTTGAATGGAAACAGACAGTGGTTCGGAAGACTCCCCAATACCACATCCAGTCATTATGTCCGCCTCTATGGCATATCTGTGTAGAGCACGAACTCAGAGTCGTGTCCCGTTGCACAGTTTTTGGGTCACTCATGTTTCGTAACATGAAATTTGTTACTGCTATAAATTGCAGCATCATTGGTGCTCCTACTTTAAGTTTTTACTCATGAGCAGGCAGTCCAGGAGAAATAAATTCAGAGTCAAGAAATTCAATTAGATAATGAACTGCTTCTTCGTCACTAATCCAATCTCTTTACTGACTTGTAAGGTCTTTCCTCGGTATGATATAGCGTAAGAACTTGTTTGTTGATTTCTCATGCCTGTTCATATTAAGGGCTGAGAATTGCTCGTTTACAAAACATTTATTCTCAATAGATAGTACATCCTTAACTCTGTGAAACACCATTTCAATGATGTCAAATACGCAATATATTCATGTGCTCAATTGAAATTAAAATCAACTAACAATACCTACTTGCCACACCTGTGTATTTTCAAAACAAACTTGTCTGTGAAGTTAGGAAAATACAGCTAAAAGCCCCATAACTTCGCTTCTGTACTGAATTAATAATCTATTTAGAGCCCATATTTTAAGTTAGGCACACACAAATCCAGTGTCAATGTTTCAGCTCGCTATGTCTTATGGTGGCTGAGTTTACTTGTGACAAACATTTTTGCGTTAAACGTCCATAACTTCACTTCTACGTTGAATTTCCAATCAATTCATAGCCTATATTTTAAGTTAGACCTACACAAATCTACTGTAAAAGTTTCAGTTTTATATGTCTTATGGTAGCTGAGTTTACCTGTGACAAAGTTTTGCGGACAAACCGACAAACCGACAGAAATTTTTCTAAGGGTGGATTCGGTTTCTCCAATGTATGAAACGTAAAGAAAACTTGAAATGAGTCAGTTCTAAGCAATGTACAGACAAAATCATTATTTTATTTATAAAGATTATTCAAAGAATTTAACCAAAAGTATAATTATTATAGCAATTTTATTGATATTTTGTTCCTTTCATACTTTCGATCAATATTATTCAACAATAGTCTTACAATTGATGATTTTTACTCTTGTTGTCAATATGAACATTTTTTGTAATTTTAATAAGTTTTAACTATTAATAACATTTTCAATAAAAAGTTTCAATTTGAAATGTTGGACATGTTAATATAAAGCGGTTAAACTATTTCAATTGTGGCATTAATGCTTTGAAATATACTTGTAATATACCCTGAAGATATAACAAATAAATATGAACATTGCAGAAAAGCTTCTTATCAACTTATTAATTTATAGAATTAAACTAATGGAAGTTGTTCTTAATTTATGTCTACATTAAAACCTACAAGAGTTCAAAAAACAAATTTAATGGAAATATTAAAAATTCCGATATAGTTATATTTGTTTCCTTTTAAGAAGTTTAAATTCAGAATTGATTATATATTCCTTATTTTAGAACCATAAAAACAGTCTAAAATAATTTCTAAAAAAAATAAAGATAGAAATACCTAGCCGTTAAACTAATTTATCATAGATAATATAATGTCAAATTTTATGAGATTAAATTCTTAAAGGAAAGATTTAAAACCGAAATATGTTATGGGGATAATGTTTCAATAAATAAATAATGTTTGTTATATCTATTGTGTAAAAAATATCTGTTATTAATCATTTGGATTATAATTGAGCTTAAAAATTAAGCACAAAAATATATTAATGTTTCAAAAGCAACACAACATCCGAAAGATTAATTACAAATTATTTAATTATATAAAGTATTCATATTTAACAATAATTACTTTATTTAAATTCGACAGTAGTTATATAAGTTTCTCAATTATACAGGAAAATATCCCAATATTCATTATTGCTAAAAAAAAGTAATCATTCACAAATCAGAATTAATGAAATCTTTTAATTTCAAATAACGTGTTATTTCCTTTTCTGAAAGATAATTAATAATATTAGATTATAATAAGTTAAATTTCATATATATTCAAGAAAAATATTACAATGACGACAAAATAAGTTATGTTGATACCCATTTGTAAAAAGTGTACACAAATTAAATATCAATACATTCATCATATAAAACTAAGTTAACTTGAATAAAAAGTCTACTTTAATTACTAATAAATTATCTTTTAAAAGTGATTATTAACTTTTGGATAGTAATGAAGTGTTTATTTTCAAGATAATGTATCTATTAAGTTCAAAAGAAAATAGATATTGTTAACGAAAGAAAGCTAACCAGAATTTAAAACAGATCTAGTGATAACCTAAATAATTTGTTAGACAATTATTATTAAACAAAATAAATAATATACACAAATGAATAACTTGAGGTAAAATCGTACTTACTGTTTGAAGTAATTGTTGAAAGTACAGCTGTTTTAAGGAATTAATATAGAAACTTGTTGAATGGTGACTGAAATTCACTGTTATCGCATAGTTTTTAATTTATTGAATAAATAACTAATCACTATCACGGACGCCATTAAAAGGAATGACATCTATTCATTTACTAATGTAATAACCAGAAAAAAAAACTGATTGTATAAAATACTCTTTCCGAAGCAGTTTTTTTATAAACAATGACGAAGTGGTTTATTCAACTTACTGTACGAAAATGAATTATCAAACACATGGATTGTTAGTTTTTTTCATTAATCGTGTTATTGTTTGTTTCCATTGTTTTAGTATAATTTTATTGCAATTTATAATATAACTACCGGCTCCGGCTTTACTCAAATACGCACATAGATTTGTAATGGCCGTTATAGCAAAGTTGATTACCTACGCAGGTATGACAACTTTAATTTAAGTCTTCTGTTAACATAAATCTTGGATTTTTTATAGTTCATTTACAACGAACATATTTATTAATTTAAGACTAATATTTATTAAAGTCAACAATCCAAAAAAAACAAAACCAAATAGGTAATATTCAAATAATTTTTAAAATTACATAGTTTAATAAAGGCCTCTCCCAGCTTATTTGAGCTGGTATTTTTTTTATTCGAAATACTACTCAATATATTTTTTTCGTTGCAGAATTTATATGTTAAATCGCAAGTGAATCTTAATCTATTCACAAGTGGAAACTCAAAAAGGAAAATTAAATAGAAAAGGCATTGAAAAAAAAACAATAAGTTATCTCATGAAACATGCAAATGAGTTATGAGTCTTTTATTTAAAAAATTACAGGCTTTCGACCAATATCGAATGGTAGCTTATCAAATGAAACATACAAATGAGCTATGAGTCTTTTATTTAAAAAATTACAGGCTTTCGACCAATATCGAATGGTAGCTTATCAAATGAAACATACAAATGAGCTATGAGTCTTTTATTTAAAAAATTACAGGCTTTCGACCAATATCGAATGGTAGCTTATCAAATGAAACATACAAATGATTCATGAGTCTTTTATTTAAACAAATACAGGTTTTCAACCATTATCGAATGGTAACTTATCAAATGAAACATACAAATGAGTTATGAGTCTTTTATTTAAAGAAATACAGGCTTTCCACCAATATCGAATGATAGCTTATTAAATGAAACATACAAATGAGTTATGAATCTTTTATTTAAAAAATTACAGGCTTTCGACCATTGTCGAATGATAGCTTATTAAATTAAACATACGAATGAGTTATGAATCTTTTATTTAAAAAATTACAGGCTTTCGGCCAATATCGAATGGTAACTTATCAAATGAAACATACAAATGAGTTATGAGTCTTTTATTTAAAAAATTACAGGCTTTCGACCAATATCGAATGGTAGCTTATTAAATGAAACATACAAATGAGTTATGAATCTTTTATTTTAAAAAAAAAATACAGGCTTTCGACCAATATCGAATGATAGCTTATCAAATGAAACATACAAATGAGTTATGAGTCTTTTATTTTAAAAAAAAAATACAGGCTTTCGACCATTATCGAATGATAGCTTATCAAATGAAACATACAAATGAGTTATGAATCTTTTATTTTAAAAAAAAAATACAGGCTTTCGACCAATATCGAATGATAGCTTATCAAATGAAACATACAAATGAGTTATGAATCTTTTATTTTAAAAAAAAATACAGGCTTTCGACCATTATCGAATGATAGCTTATCAAATGAAACATACAAATGAGTTATGAATCTTTTATTTTAAAAAAAAAATACAGGCTTTCGACCAATATCGAATGATAGCTTATCAAATGAAACATACAAATGAGTTATGAAACTTTTATTTAGAAAAAAATTACAGGCTTTCGACCATTATCGAATGATAGCTTATCAAATGAAACATACAAATGAGTTATGAATCTTTTATTTTAAAAAAAAAATACAGGCTTTCGACCAATATCGAATGATAGCTTATCAAATGAAACATACAAATGAGTTATGAATCTTTTATTTAAAAAAATACAGGCTTTCGACCAATATCGAATGATAGCTTATCAAATGAAACATACAAATGAGTTATGAATCTTTTATTTAAAAAAATACAGGCTTTCGACCATTATCGAATGATAGCTTATCAAATGAAACATAAAAATGAGTTATGAGTCTTTTATTTAAAAAAATACAGGTTTCCAACTATTATCGAATGGTAATTTATCAAATGACACATACAAATGAATTATGAGTCATTTATTTAAAAAAATATAGACTTTCAATCATTATCGAATGGTAATTGGTCGAATGAAACATACAAATGATTTATGATTCTATTATTTAAAGAAATACAGGCTTTCGACCAATATCGAATGGTAGCTTATCAAATGAAACATACAAATGAGTTATGAGTCTTTTATTCCAAAAATACAGGTTTTAACCATTATCGAATGATAGCTTATCAAATGAAACATACAAATGAGTTATGAGTTTTTTATTTAAAAAAATACAGGCTTCCAACTATTCTCGAATGATAGCTTATCAAATGAAACATACAAATGAGTTATGAATCTTTTATTTAAAAAAATACAGGCTTTCGACCAATATCGAATGATAGCTTATCAAATGAAACATACAAATGAGTTATGAATCTTTTATTTAAAAAAATACAGGCTTTCGACCATTATCGAATGATAGCTTATCAAATGAAACATAAAAATGAGTTATGAGTCTTTTATTTAAAAAAATACAGGTTTCCAACTATTATCGAATGGTAATTTATCAAATGACACATACAAATGAATTATGAGTCATTTATTTAAAAAAATATAGACTTTCAATCATTATCGAATGGTAATTGGTCGAATGAAACATACAAATGATTTATGATTCTATTATTTAAAGAAATACAGGCTTTCGACCAATATCGAATGGTAGCTTATCAAATGAAACATACAAATGAGTTATGAGTCTTTTATTCCAAAAATACAGGTTTTAACCATTATCGAATGATAGCTTATCAAATGAAACATACAAATGAGTTATGAGTTTTTTATTTAAAAAAATACAGGCTTCCAACTATTCTCGAATGGTAACTTATCAAATGACACATACAAATGAGTTATGAGTCATTTATTTAAAAAAATATAGGCTTTCAATCATTATCGAATGGTAACTTATCAAATGAAACATACAAAAGAGTTATGAGTCTCTTAATTAAAAAAAAATCAAGTGATCGAATCAAGAAGTACAGGTTTAAAAAGGTACTGAAGGTTTAGCAATTCTTTATTTTCTAAAAATTATTCCATTTTATCTAGATTAATATGTTTGTTACATGTTTTACGTATGCCTCTTTCTATTATGTATTTAGAAAAGTATTAGAGATGTATTATCAAATAAAACTTGATAAATAATTAACTCAATTCAGTTTCATTTATCCTTTATATAGTTAACTATCCATATTATCAGTTCTCTATAAAAACCAGTAATTCTTCTGATATGTCTCACTGATTACAATTAGTATTAATGATAATCTAAATTAATTTCAATCAAGCAATAGGCTGTTCCTATTTACATCATAAGAGTTCGTAAAACATTAAAATTTGTAGCCTGGAAAACAATTTTATTATCGAATTTTATGAGAATACTCTGAATAATTCGTTAACCAATGTTTATTTGAACTGTATCTTTGGACAAGAGTGATGTTTAATATAATATAATAATAATTACGTTAATGTACTTTTACGTTAAATATCAATGATATTTAATATAATATCATTGATCTTTTGAAGAATGATAAACGTTTTTGTCCTTTTGATGTAAAAATCGATTCACTAAAATCTTCCATAACTTTCAGAGTTTTGGAAGCTTAGATGGGATCAAAAATGGATTTATATTTTTTACTTATCCACTGCTCATTGTATAAAAATACAAAAGTAGCTTTATGAGTAAAAAATATTGATTGTCTGCATTCCTTGAAGTGAAGAAAAAACAAAGAAAAGGTTAGGAAATCTTAAAGTGAAAAAAAATCCAAAAGTAATTTGTAAAAATGTATGCCATTTGTTACCATGTATTACTTGCTACCAATGATCAAACCACAATAGGAAATGGGGAAAAAAATCTAAATGTGGTTTGATAATTGATTGTTATTTCACGTGTATATGTGAAATCTTGTTATTACTTGCTATCTGGAAGAATGACTGAATTCAGTTTCATTTATCTTTTATACGGTTAACTATCCCTAAAACTAGTTCTCTATAAAAAGTAGTAATTCATCTTGATATGACTCACTAATTATTCAATGAATGATTAATAAACTGAGATTGATAAATTAATAAATTGAGATCCTCTGATTCAAGTTCCATTACTAATTTTAAAGACTGACTCTTTAAAAAGGAACTGGAGTTTTAAGGACTTGCAGTAATAAAAAAATTTCGTCTTCCACCGTCCTTTTGATAAGATGTAAATATGTTGGTCCATGTCAGGTACTTGGTAAATATCCACACTCTTATAAACTTAAGAAAGGCAAAAATTTAGCACTCCTGATGTAGATTCAACTCGTTTGGTTGTCATATATCACTAAATAAATAAAGTAAGTGCTATATAACAATTCAATAACCCTGTTTAATAGCTCTGAAGTTGAAAACCTATAAACGTGAGTGCTGGAAACAAACAGTCTTTGAGTTAACCTACACAGTAGATTTTGTTCTGTGTTTAAGTTTCAGTCAGACAACTTCCCTTCATATATTAGTGTAGATGACATGATTTTACAGTAAAAACGTGAAATAAGTTCCAAATCACAGTCAGAAATTCAGATATATGACTGAGATTTTTCAACCAAAAAAACTAGTTTAGTTAGAGTTTCACTCATATTATGAGTTAAAAGCGTAAACATATTTCTGAATTTCTTTTGTGTTTTGCCTTTCTTACTAGTTGAGATACAAATTAAAATTATGCAGTTCGTTTGGTGTGGAAAACACATAGCAATGTAGATGTATATCTTCGTTTTAAGTAAATGGTACTTTAAAATGAGATGTAACATTTTCTATTGATCTTGTTCACTAATAAATATGGTATTTAAATAGAAATACGTTAATATTTAGGGTTAATGGTTTATTATTATTTTGGTTACTTCAGGTTTGTATATTATTGTTTGTAATGCTTAGCACACTTTTAACTTATCATTATTAAATCCCTTTCTCAATTTAACTTTGATAACGCTTATGATTAAGAAATATTGTTCGAATAAGAATACATTACATCCAGGATGTAATAAGGAATGAACAATAGTATTTCAGATGTTAATCTTGTTTGGAAATAAATTAAGAAGTAGGGAAGTAAAAAATTCTCCTATTGCATTATTACAAGAAAAAAAGTATAATATTTAATAGGACAATGCTATTCTCTTTAGAAATAAGGTGGTAAATCTTTTAAGCAAAGTATCATGCTTATAGTAGTCAAACAAAAGCAGGAGTTATCACATTTTTATTTGTCATTACTGAAAATGCACTCAACTTCAAAAACTGTAATACCTTTATTATTTAAAGTGCTAAAACTAATCAATTGAAGTATATACTTCCAATTATATATATATATTTACTTAAATAGTTGTAATATTATTAAAAAGAGTTCATCTGTAATAAACTGTTAATGTCTTTGATAATACATTAACTAATAAAAAATTTTAATCAACACTACATATAATTTTTCTAAAAAAAAAATAAATAATAAATTTTAAAGTAAACCCGTAATGATAAACCTGATAATTGATCGATGAGTGACGCCATAAGAATATTAATATCCGCCAGTAATGTGAACGCGTCGGTTTGTAATACATTTAATCGTTTATTAAATCCGGAACTTTAGTAATATTTATTCGAAGGAAACATCAAGTAGTAAGTATAATATTTATCACTTACTTAATTTTATATGTTAATCATGACATTAATCAGACGCTTATGTAGTTATTAATTATTAGCGAGTAGTTATATAAATCACTAGATTTCATATTTTTCACAAACATTTTTTAATAACTTATCCAACATAATATATTGTTAATAATAATTACAATGTTAGTAATGTTCATCATACTTGATTATCAATCATATTTGTATAGTCAATTCAACTTTTCATTTGCAACTATTTATTTTTATAGAATAATACACATAACCTTTTAAATGAAATTTGAAAGTAGATTCCAACATCATTAGTACGTTTAAAACATTTAAACATATGTTTTTTGCATGTTGCATATTGTTTCATTAGTTTACAATAATATTTGATTATTCTGTCCACAAAGTGATATTATCTTTTATCCAAATTTTATTAAACCTTTTATCAACTCTCTGGTAAATAACTTTCTTTATATATAAGTTGATTTTAGTTAATTGAAATAGAATTTAATTAATATAAATGAATAGATAATACTTTGTTGAAATCATTTCCACAATAGAAACAGGTTTTCAATATTGTGATTATGTCTCCAAAATTTGATTTTCATACTCTAGTTTTTCATTTCACCAACAAATATAATGTTTAAATCACCGATTATTAAATCTGTTCCAATTACAATGAAGTGCTTAAATAATTTGATATTTAGAGCATGCTGAGTTAGGTTATTTTTGGATACCTATATAATAGTATTTTTCACAGTCCCCATTATTAAATATTCTTATTACTTCATATTTAAAATACATACTTGTTTTATTAGCATTTAAAAATAACTGAGCTGATTGAAACCTCTTTGGATCTGCAGAAGTTTCCAGATGATTTGTTTTATTAGCTCAAATTAATAATTTTTTAATTATGTGTTTCAATCCCCATATTACAATTGCTAACTTAACAGTAAATTATTTAGCTATGATTTATATAGCCAACTACTAGAAAAAACAATTAATCGAAGACCTATTCTTTAACTCATCATTAAGAACTAAAACATTTTTATTCCATATTAGATCTAATGCAAGAAAAGTGAAGTTCATAAATTTGATTTTTTGTATATTATGCTACTTAAAAAACAATAGTACTAACATATAATCTCATGTCAATATATGCAAATATCACAGTATTAATTACTGCATTCGTTTTAGTAGGTTCATAAAATTATATATTAGTTGATCAATTGAGGTTATGATTGAAATAACTTTTTATGTCAGTTGAATTTAAGACGTATAAAATTAATATATAATGTGTTCGAATGTCACTTTTTGTAATTTAGATGATATTTACTAGCATTGTATTGCTTAAGATGTATAAAAAAAAGTCAATTCAGTATTCTTGTTTAATGAAGTATAAATACTGTTTAGTTAACTCTATTGTTTTCTTAACCTCATACTGCAGGATCTATAATTTTATTCAGTTGTTATAGATTCTTTATGACAAGGTTCTTTAGCCTGTTTAAATACATTAAAATGTAAAATTTCGTGTGACTTGGAAATTAGCGAAATCTAATTACACATTCTGAGATAAAATGGATAAACAAACAAAAGTTTCCACACAAATGAAGTTTTATTCAACAACAACAACGCGTTTCGAACACTTTGTGTTCATCATCAGGAAGGACACCAGAGGATGTGGTGCTGAAGGGTTGGTTCAGTGAAAACCACTCTGTTGTTGAATAAAACTTCATCTGTATGGAGACTTTTATTTATCCATTTTACCTCAGAATGAGTAAATCCACACAATTACGGATTGCACAACTAATGATCTAATGCACTGTTAATAATGACTTTCATTGCTTAAATGACCTTAACAATAAATTACCAAATAGTTCAAGGGTGCAATAGTACTAGTACTTACATATTTTATTTATTAAGATTAATTAATAATAAGGAAATCTTAACTAAGATTCAGAATATGTCAAATTTTCTGAAGAATTCGTCCCAAGTAACTCCATTGTAAGTGTTCATATTATGCAACAGACAAACATACAAACCACATTTTAACATTTTAATCCAAAATATTTTTTATTACATCTAAAAATAAAGGTGGTATTCTCCTTCTTAGATAATAATTACTACACAATCTTACATAAAATACAAAAATAAATTAAATCATATTCTATTTTAAATCATTAGTTGTGCAATCCGTAATTGTGTGGTATTTACTCATTCTGAGGTAAAATGGATAAACCAACAAAAGTCTCCACACAAATGAAGTTTTATTCATTATATTTATAGTGTCTTCCTGATGATGAACACAAAGTGTTCGAAATGCGTTGAATAAAACTTCATTTGTATGGAGACTTTTGTTGGTTTATCCATTTTACCTCAGAATATTCTATTTTATAGTATGGGATATGAAAATAATTTTTCAAAAGCAATAAATTAACATTTGAAATGTATTTAATAATTAATTAAATGTATATATGCCACCTAATCACTGCTATTATTTATGATGGACTATTTCATATTTTAATTGTACTGAACTATAATGATATCTATTTTTTTTGGTACTCATGGCGTTTTGTATTTCTTCATTTATTAAGTTTTATTATTATACTGAAATTATTTTAGGTGCAATGTAATGCATTGAGTCTAAAGTATCTTGTACCTGTTAATAAACAAATAAATAAAATGGTTTTAACTGCAAAATGTAAAGGTTAAAGCAAAGCAATCCGTTAAGCATATTTATTTTATTTAATGGATTTATTATATATATTCATCTGCAATAATAAGAAACCTTATAGTCAAAAAGTCGTTCGACAATTTTTTTAGACTATATTTCATCACGGTAAACATTTTTTTTCATTTAGAAATGTAAATATTTCAATCTATCTACCGGTACTCATACAGGATTTTACTAGGATTGTGCAGTTTATTAATGCAAAACGTAACATGACTTCAATTAGTTTGATTGAATCATTTGCCATCTATAAAATTCATTTAATTAGAATTTTAAAAAAAAATGTAATCATTACAAACTTGAACGTTATAATGGTGGGTTTACTGTTAATGAAAACCTAATAACTTCTTATTAGTAACACAATTTAAAATAGTAACTAGGAGTTTTATACTGACATTTTTCTGATAATAATAATACTAACCTTTATTGCATTATACAATTTTTACATTATTCTTATTTTGTTTTTATATATATATATATATATATAATATATATATATATATATATATATATATATATATTATATATGTACACAATCAAATATACAAGCCTTGAATATTAAGAAATATGCTGATATAAAATTAAATTAATGTCATTAGAAATTTTGTCACTTAAATTCTTATTTACATTTTTATATCATTTTTACTTATTTCTCTCAGTTTTCATTATAATATATTTGGATTCACTTTTTGTTTTGTCACTATGATATGAATCTACAGATGAATTTAACACTTGATTATATGAATAGTATAAAAAATTAATAATTAAAATTAATGAATTAGTGAGTGATTTCTTATGATACATCCATGTATATTTACTTCACAAAATATAGTTAATTATACAATTCTATGCTGTTTTTACATACAACAGGCTAGCATTAATTTTTTCGTTTCTTATTTAGTTTTTTTACTCTTACTTTTTATAGCTACACCTCGCACCTGTACACAGGATCTTCTTCTTTCTTCTTTTTCTGTAATGACTTGAAAAAGTGCGTTCCTTAATTTAATCTCCTCAATAAAGTTTCTCGCTTCTAAATGTGACATGATGGAGAGTCTATCAGGGGCATCAATCCCATCCTTATCAACAAGACCTTTTCCAAATTCCACCTGAATTTTAACAACAAAACAGTCTCCTCTTATAGAGATAGGAATTGGTGCATTAAAAGTTGTTATTTCCCTTCGTACTTAACTCTTTTCATTCGTGAAATACAACACATACCTCGTTCCATGCAGGTTCTTGACTTTCTCTGATATTTGTTCATAGAGTTGTCATCAGCTAGATATATAATTGCAATATTATTTTCATCCTTTTGTGTCCAAATAAATGTCGCATTTTGTAAATTAATTTCCACAATATTTACTTGCATTGTATGGCTTAAAAAAAATTCTCACCCATTGTTGACAATTTATTTGTATTTCTTTCGACATTTTGCATTCCTTTGATCACAATGGTTTCTCCTTTTACTTTGGTTTTTTAAAAAAAATTACTCCATTATCAAGTTTTTAATAATGAGATTTAAGAGTTTGAACATATCTTTCAAATATTTTTATTTTCTTGTTCAATTTTACGAGTTAACTTTGAAGATTATTTACATCCTCTCTGGTAGTGTAACCTTTGGAGTCTAGAAGTTGGCACATAATAGATAGAATCTCATGTTTAAATTGCTCTAGTTGGTTTCTATCCATTACAGTTGAATTAGAGATTTGCTTTTATTTGACGTAGTAATTTCTGGTGAACCTCTGGTTCTTTTTGCTGTTTCAGATGGCTGGTTTGTAGCTTCGAATGTGAAACGTGAGTCTAGATTTGGGACTCTATTATCATCTATAATAGCTATAGATCTATAATATAGTCATCTATATATTCAATAAATATGATGTAGCTTCAATCATGTATAAGCTATAATATCTATTATAGAACTATAATAGATTTTCATCTATTATGTTTAGTTCTAATAGCTACTTGTCTGGATGTCTATAGTCAGTTATGTTTTACAAGGTACCTAAGCGAATCTATTGTTTAGTTTTGACAGAAAACAGCTGATAGTCATTCTCATGAATGTTTTGACTTGAGGTCTTGTATTTATCACGTATGACTCGAAGCCCCTCCCCTCTCAACCATAGATTGTAATCTTATCTCATGCTTCACGTAACCGACACTTGAAACCGCCACTTCCAATTTATCTTCCACAAACTTAAACCACAATTACTAAAAATTCACTTCACTGTTTCATTTGAAATTCCTTTAAATCACACTCTAGCTACTATTCACTAAGTATTCCAATTTTCAGACGGTTTTTCTCACTTAAACTATGAGAAACTTTAAAACAACACGGAGTCGATGTACACTCCACGCCATCAAGGACGGAACTCAAAGAGTTATCCAATAATTGTTTAACAATTTTCATAGTGTAGCATTTCTATTATGTAGCCATTTGGAAATACTTGATTTTCTGGTGATTTGATCATTTTGTCATAATATTTTGACAAATTAATTCATATGTTTTTTACAAAAGTATTAATGTTTAAAAAACTTCGTTTTATTGCACTATGTTTGAATTCATTAGAGAACCGAACTCCACATGTGCAGCCCATTAATTAATCATTAAGTACGTTTTCAAGAGTTATATACAGATGACTTTTATCATTGTGTGTATGTTTCAATTTGTAAATGCTCCAACCAATAATAGGTTTTATGATGCTCTGTCGTATTGTATTTTTTTCTTAAAAGAAAAAATAAAAACTCTTATTACTTTAATTATTTAAAGATACTATTAATCTTTAAGTTTAGTATTTTATATTACATTCATCCACTGTGTAAAATCAAAATAATAATCAAATAGTACCTCTACAATTTTCTAATTTACTATTAGTAAGAAAATTTATAAAGAAGAAAGTTAATTTTAAGATTCAGACGGATTTACACGTTTTGTGGTCGGCTGAGATAATGTTTTAAGCTTTTTTTTACGCGTGTTAGTGTTGTGTCAGTTCGTGCACGTTTGTGTGGGCGTGTCTTTTGTTTGATAAGTATTTATCAGTAAGTTTGTGGGCTCTTTTATCCTCTACCATATGTTTTTTCCTTCAGTAGAGGCAACTTTTTTTCCATTGTTGGAAGAAATGTTCAAACCGAGTTAAACATAGTTTTCATTTTTTTTTTGTTTATTATTATTTGAGGGTGACTATAGCACTACGTCTTAAAAAAAAACTATTGTACTTCCTCTCTTTTGTACTAGAGTATCCCAGCAGTTAGCTTGAACGCCTCCAAGAAGCTGAGCACTATTGCTGGGTCTCGCGGTAAAAATTTTTCTATAGTTTGTTGAGTGTCCCGAAGCACCTACCTCTGTGCAGCAAAGTTGCCTGACAGTCAGCCAGCAGGTGCAACGGTGTTTCTTCCTCATCTTTGCAGAATCTGCACAAACCATCATTGATAATGCCCATTCAAGAGTCAAAAACCCAAGTGACGATTAAAAGACTCTGACGAGGACCGCTTGTTACGGTTTAAGGATCTTAGTATTTTTCTCCCATTTCATATTGTGCTTTGATCATTGATTGTTATTTCATGTGTTTATGTGAAATCTTGTATATATATGTAATAATAATAGTTTATTATTACAGTATGAACAATATTACATAGAGTTTTCCAAATTAAATGCTAATTACAAATATTGATAGATAGATATATGAAATATTAATTCAATTTAAATACTATTTTTCAATTTATAATTAAAAGGGAAAAACTTATAATTGATCTCCTCATTCTGTAATCTTACTGAAATCACAATTCACTCCCTACAAACCAGAAATCACCTCTGAGGGTGAATTTCACCTCCATTGAAAACTCCTGCTCTAGACTATCTAAAGAACACTGACAGTCATCTGTAATAGAAACAAGAAGTGGACTGTGCAAACTGAATCATTGAGGCTAGAACATCCAGTTGGGTTGGGTTATAGCTGATGTGGCATATGACACAATGAAAGAGCAAACCACTTTACTAAACAGACCTCTAGATGTACCGAACTGACCACCAGCTATCACCATTCTCAAGTATCAACCATTAAAATGCAGTTATTCAGTGTAGCTATCATGGCCTAGAATGAAAGTTGGCTTTAAACAACAAATGGAGAAACCACCAATTTTTTCGAGATATGATGTCCCTCTATAATCATAAAGATTTGAAACTAAAACACAAGAGGACCCACGCATTGAATAGACACGACTGATAAGAATCATAGCAGCGGTAGTTTAAGATTTGAACAGACCCTACTTGCTTCTGTTCTCCAAGACCAAAATGATACTTAATGGGATTAGAGCTCCATTCATTCATGAGGTGGTACTACATTTCAACCCCGGCCTTCAGTTTATCTTCATGAGTTACTTAAATCAGAGTTTCTACTCTCTATGACTAATTTTTTTGTTACTGATTTTGACGCGATAGTAGAGTAGATTAATTGCGTTTTACATTATTAAAATTAGAATGTATTAATTTAATTTGTAATATAAACTGTTTCTAGTTTTAATTTATAAAACTAGCTGTTTTCTTACCTTCTTCCTGGTTAACTTTTCTGTTGTCTTCTTTGTGTGCTCTCTGATGACATAAAGTGAAAGGCCTCAGAGCATTTATTTCTTTTGTTTTTCTTTTTCCTTGTTGTTTGAACATCATATATGTATATGTATGATTAAACCACAATATGAAATGGGAAAACAAGACTAAGATCTTTCAACCGTAACAAGCGGTCTTCATCAGAGTCAAAAACCCAACCAAGGTCCATCAGTTTTGTTTTCCCATTTCATATTGTGGTTTGATAATTGATTGCTATTTCACGTGTTTATGTGAAATCTTTTTATGTATATGTATATATGAACATCCGAACTAAAGTAAGAAATGAGAAAAAGGATTAACATCTTTCGTCAGAGTCAAATCTTGAAGACCACTTGTTACGGTTGAA
This sequence comes from Hermatobates lingyangjiaoensis, assembly GCA_026182355.1. Lineage (NCBI taxonomy): Eukaryota > Metazoa > Arthropoda > Insecta > Hemiptera > Hermatobatidae > Hermatobates > Hermatobates lingyangjiaoensis. Next base: position 56,312 of record JAPFBL010000487.1, on the reverse strand, counting down.
AAATCCTAAGTCTTGTTTCTTTTGAATATATGCATCGTAAAACATTTTATTGCGCATAACTATAAATACTAGATTATTAATATTTTGACTGTGACATTTTTTTTATAATTAGTGTGCTATGAAAAAAAACTGGAAACATAGACCTTTTTAAGAGGTCATTTAGCTCGAATAACGTAATATTTTAATTAAAATGAGAGCAACATGCTTTACTGGTTGGATTTGTTTACAGTAAAGAAAATTTTTCATGTGAGTACAACTAGAGAAAGTTATTGAACTTAAAACTTATAATATATGTATTAAGGGTGCTTAATATTATTAATTTAATATTGGAAATGTAAGGGGAGTACTATGCGGAAATCTATATTTTATATTTTAAAATATTTTTCCTTTTCTAGATACAAAGTGAATGTAGGAACTAAAGTTTGTGTGATCACTTGATCATTAATAATGTTTTCCCTTTTAAATATTTTTTTTTTAACTTTTGCCATTGCACTGGTCGAGGGAGGTGCTTGTGGAAGGGGTTGGAGGATGAATAGAAGGTAGCCTTTAAGCGACACGTCCCAGCCTGATTGATTCCCCGTCCATTGACACGCCTAACGATAAATCATAGCCACCAGCAAGCTTGTCAGCAGCCTTTCAAGCCTTGTAGTTACACTTGCATTTCCCTTCTCCTTCCCTACCCACCGCGCTTAATTCAACCAATTTTCAGCCTTGTTGTTATTTCATTGTATTACATAAACTATTGCCAGATGTAGTTCAAAACATCAGAGCACCTCTTTGATTATGATTGGTCAACATATATAGTGCATCATATATAATAAACATTTACCCTTGTTGTTGCCTTACAAGTAAGTTAATCCTCTCAAAATAACAAGATATGTAACAATACATGTTCAAACGACAATAACGAATTAAAAAAAAACAGACTTAAGATCATTCAACCGTTACAAGTGGTCTTCGTCTGAGTCAAAACCCAACTGAAGTCATACCTCAGCTAGGTTTTGACTCTGAAGAAGACCGCCTGTTATGGTTGAAACGTACTAGTCTTTTTTTTGCCATTTTTTATTGTGGTTTGAACATTGATTGTTATTTCACGTGTATAATTGTGAAATCTTGTTATGTAACCATATGTATAGCCGTGTTTTACTCTTTGTGTTTCCTCATACCTTCACTATGATTATATATAAATATCAAAGACCAAAGGATAGTAAGAAAATTTGAAATGTAACTAAGATCTTTCAACTAAAACTACTGAATTTTGTTGAGTCCTACTCAAACTGAAACAAGTGGAATAGGACATTTGATGTGATATTGATAATGAAAGGAGGCATAACAACAAAGGTGATTTAAAAGACTTAAAGAACATGGAAAGGAATGACAAGTTCTTTTCTGGACAAAGAAAATCAGGGTATTAATGGAGTTCCAGAAATAATATATTTCACTCTTGTTAACATTGAGTCTGACTTGAACAAGCCGTTTATAATGTTGTGTCTTACATCTAATGGATGTGATCTAGATAATATTTCGTAACAACATCGATCTTTTATATGTGAAATGTTAACTTCTAGTCCAATAAATGATATAAATATGCAAAAATAATGCACTACTTTGTTCACCTGTAAATTTAGTGTTCTTTGATTTGCAATTGTAATGATTTACCCTGACAAATGACAAATTTTATGATGAAATTTTTATACGATATTTATGTACTCTACTATCCTAAAGGGTTTTTAAATACTAATTGCCTGTGATATTACTAATACAAAAAACTATATTGGATACAATATTATAAGCAAACATAGAAAGTGAACACAATGACTCATGATGTGATGAAATTATGCCATTAGTTCTTATGAAATTATGTCACTAGGTATTAAACAGGTTTTTATTACTGCGTTTTATAATGTTTTTTAACAGTCTTTAATGGTTTTTTAACATAATTTGCAGGGAATTTAATTTAACTAACAAAAGATTTAATCTTTATTAATTTCATGATTATGATATTCAGGGAGACGAAGTCTTAACGCACTTATAAACATATATCTAAATACAGATATTTCTTAATTTTGTGATTGAGACAACAAAATTGGATAGAAGCGAAGTAGGTTTCGTGTCAAAACTAAATTGTAACTCTTGAGAAAATCTGTAGATATGAAATCTATTCAAGGAAATTTACTGTCGTCTTTAAATTCATCAAATAATTTTTTTAATTTTGAGAAAAGGCAACTTTATTCCTAGGTTTGGGACAGAAGCATGATGTATCGGTAATATGCAATTGGGCATTGACGATGTTAATGGATGTTAACATTTTATTTTTAAAAAAATCCAAACACAAATTATCTAGGAGGAGGGATAAACAAGACTAAATTTTGGTTTGCAAACTTGATTTCAAATCAAAAGTGACAATCAATCACACATAATTTAATTAGGACTTCAAAATATCAGGTATTAATAATAAATATAATGTTGCAGCATTCGCTGAACAGTTATGGTATTGGAATTTTTCTTCTAAAAAGAAATCCCCTAGTTTGGTTTAACTAATGGCTGGGTTGATGATCTAATGAAATCTTCCGATCCCACATTTTAAGGCTTATTAAGCTCATCGCATTTAGGCTGAAAACCTATTTGAGAGACATTAAGCTAGTTTTTAACCTCCTGCTTCATTCAATTTCTTTTCCACTTGAAGTAAAAATCCCCATTTAGATCGAGATATTTTTAATAGCTATTTCAACTTAATGATATTTTCACTGATAGGAGATTATCATATTCTTTTGAATAAAAGTATTCTTATATAGATGAGTTATTTTATGATTTATACATAGAATATTAATGTGTTCGCAAATAAATACATTTATTCTGAAAACAGATTGTTCTACATAATGTTCAATACATATATGAATTACCTATGTAGGGCTCAATCTGTTATGTCCACCCACAACACTGCTTACTAGTAATTTAATTTTGTTGATTTAAATTAAACTCACTAACATTGTTACAATAATTATTTATATTCACAGATTCAATAAAAAATGGTAATGCAAAAACATCAAAAATACAATAAATAAACTTTTAAAAATTTTAAAATTAAGTTAACTATCATAGCTTTATTAAACAAATATAATATACTTAATTTTAATGCTATATAATTTAATAATATCCGACTGTTACAAAAATAATGATTTAAATGTTTTGTGTATATGATATCAAGTTGTTTTGAATTCGTATATTTAGTTTTTAAAAATTAATTTGTCTTTGTGTGACATTTGTTTACAACCCAATATAATTATGTCGGTCGTTCATAATTCCTATGAAGAAACTTTAAACTTTAGTACTCCTTATACATTAAGTGTGCTTTTCTGAAGAACATTACCTTACCTAGTAACAACATTACCTAGTGGTGTAGCAAAGGTGGGGAGGGTGGGAGGCGCATGCTGGGGGGGGGGGCATTTTGAGGGGGTAAAAATTAAAAATAAAAAAAAATTAAAATAAAAACTTAACAAAAACTATGAAATTTTATAACAACATTATTTTTTATGGTCATAATTGTTTTTATATTTTAGTGTGCTATTGCACTGTTTATAAATGGATGTCTTCAACTGTACTATTTGGAAATTAAAAATAAATTTATTTTATATTTTTCAAAACTAGTTTTTTAATGGAGTTGAAAGTTTATATTTGTTTGCGTTGGCCAGTTAGTTTAATTTAACAATTTTTTTATGATTTGAATTATACGTTTTTGATTTGAATAATCTTTCGTTTTTTTTTTTTTTTTTTTGGATGACTGTATATGTATACAAGTACTGTGATAAGATGAAAGTCTGGCACTGATAACAGCAGTCTAAAATTAGATCTTTGATTGTAATTCCATGAAAATGAATATTTAGAGGGGCTTCCTGGAATTTTAAGGTTAACTGGAATTCTATCATGATCAGAGCTCCCTTATCGCCACATATACGGAACAGAAGACACAATCTTAAAGATAACTCGTCATTGCCAAGATAACTCGTAATCAATACTGCCATTTGCTTTTCATAGTTCGCACCTTGAAAGAATAGCCCCAATTAAGGCATGATGAATGTACTTTGGGAAGAGGAATGATCCTATTATACTGTGTAATAGGGACTAATTCAAATTAAATTAATCAATTAACTAACTTAGATTATCTCATAGTTAATAGTGCTGACAGTATGCTTGCAGACAGTACAGTTGATTGTATTCAGGCATTTTTTTTACGCGCATACGTTCAAGAGTATGTTTATCTGCATATTTTTGATATCTTTGATTTTATAATAAATTAAATCATTTAATGAATAAAATAACATGAAAAAAATGGAATTATGTAATAACATACCGAAATCTAATGCCTCCTTTTCTGTTATATTACTCGATTATTATTATTATTTTTTTTTTTTTGTTAAAAAGTTAGATGAAAGGAAGGTTGAGTTTTGAACAAAACTTGAGGTTTGCTGGGAGAATTAGGAGCAGAGAGGCTGTTGTGGAGTGTTATAGAGGGAGATACAGAGCGAGTGGGCAGAGGACAAGAGGCACAGTGGACGGAGGCAAAAACTAATTTGTGCTGTGAAGGAGGGTCTCTGGTGACGCCTTGCCAATCCTCCAACAAAACCAAACTAATCCCAGACCACCTCCCGACACCGCGCGCCAACCACAACATTTATTAAACGTCCCATTATCTACATAAAAACTAACGCCTTTCAACCAAATCAACTTAACCAAAACAGCTTTTACAGGATTTTTTTTTCATTTCTTATAATAAAAAGTAAATATAAAAGTCTATTTTTAAATCCCCTTTTACAGAATAAAGTAAAAAATGTATTAAGGATTTAATATTTTCTGCTAATTCATTCAATATTAATTCACCTTTGGGTAAAAGCTTTTTAATAATTTAAAGTCTTTTTTTAAAAAATTATAATGAATTAAAAGCTCACATAATTAGCAAACTATATATATATATATATATATATATATATATATATATATATATAATAAATAGACGTTAACATAAAGACACACAGAAAAGAAACAGAAACTCACTACTATATTTCGATGGCCTCGACATCAGGAGGATAGAAACGAGCCGCTCCGCAGGCAGACCACGACCTCATACATATATATATATAGTTCAATATACAAAAAAGAAACATAGAGAAATCAAAAGAACACACTTACAGTCTCGAATTTTAGGTTTGATAGGTCTTCAGGAGAGATAAGAGAGGGAAACCAAGCGCACTGGTTCAGAGACGGTTGGAGACCCTCGGTTCCAACCGTCTCTGAACCAGTGCGCTTGGTTTCCCTCTCTTATCTCTCCTGAAGACCTATCAAACCAAAAATTAGAGACTGTCAGCGTGTTATTTTGATTTCTCTATGTTTCGTTTTCTATATTGAACTATATTTGTCCGTTTTGGATCATATTTTCAACGAAAAAGTGCATATATATATATATATATATATGAATGATCAAACCACAATAAGAAATGGGAAAACAAGACTAAGATCTTTCAACCGTAACAAGCGGTCTTCGTCAGAGTGAAAAAACCAACTGAAGTCTTCCCAACTGAAACAAAAACCCAGTTGGTTTTTTGACTCTGACAAAAACCGCTTGTTACAGTTGAAAGATCTTAGTCTTGTTTTCCCATTTCTTATTGTGGTTTGATCATTGATTGTTATTTCACATGTTTATGTGAAATGTTTATATATATATATATTTCACATGTTTATGTGAAATGTTTATATATATATATTAGTATAAATAGGGAGCAGACCTTCTTTTATACATATTGTGTTGAACTGAATTGCCTTCAATTGAACTATAATTGAAAAACTGCTCAAAAAAAAGGTATGTTTAATTAAAGCAATTCAGTTCAACACAATATATATATATATATATATATATATATATATATATATATAAATATATTAAATAACTTGCCAACTTTAAGTCTAGTATGTTTCTTACATACCTTCTCGAGCTTTCTTATATTATTCCTCCATCTTTCCGGTACCATATAAATCAACTCACCGAATGATTTGGTTATATTTCTATTTTCCATATTTACACAGGACCGACGTTTCGGTCTACATTGACCATTATCAAGGAAATCTTTTTTCAATATTTTTACAATTCATAATAAAATTTCTATTTACATTAATAGTCACTTAGCTTCATTGAAATATAACTAATAAAATACACTTTTCCAATTTACAATTTACCTTATAAACCTAAACATAAACTTGTGTTAACAGGTTTGTTTCTAAATACCCTAAATGAATTTTTCACAACTTTACTTAATTCACTAATAGTTATTATGTCTTTTTCACGTATGTAACTTTAAAATTCTGGAAAAACAATTGACTTGATCGTTAAAGTTCGATTTCTTTTCCTTTATACATAACGATTCAATTATTTGCAGCCTTGTATGGTTATTATCTCCATATAATACTTCAATGTTGTCTTCCAGTGTTTTTCCATTTAGCTTAATTTTATGTATTATCATTGTATGTTATTTAGGTGCTCCGGCTGCGAGGTGCATGGTAAGTCTGCGTGAAAGTGTTGTCGTCGTAGAACAAATGTAGCTCAATTTGAGGAGCTCACAGTCTCCTATAGTGCAATTATATCTGTCACTACATTGGTAGTGTACCAAAGTATATATATATATATATATAGGTGTGTTCCCTAATCGGAGTTCGGTCAATTTTCCAGGATAAAAAATCAAACTCTCGTTGCCAACGTTTCGGTTTTATTTAAAACCTTTTTCATAGGCAGAAGTAAGAATTTTTTAACTAAAAAAATTAAATTTACATTATTTAAAGGAACAACAATCAATGTTAACCGGGCAAAACCTTCGACTAGACTATAACTACGACTAGATATATATATATATATATATATGCAGATAAATCACAATAAACACGTGATGCAATCAATGAAAACAAACCACAAGGAAAAAAAAAAAGAAAACAGATGGAAAAAAATGCTCTGAGGCCTTTCAATTTATGTCATCAGAGAGCAAACAAGGTAAGAACTAGAAAGTAACATAACAGGTATGTACAAGGAAGGTAACTAAACAGCTGGGAAAACAAGAGTCGAAAAGGCATAATAAGAGAAAAACAAAAAATACCCAATACAATTAAACAATGCAAAATGAACAATAAGAAAATTAATTAAAATAAAAATATAAAAATATCAATAGAATAAGAAACAAGTGTTATATATAATTCCTAACTATAAACAATATATGATAAATATAAACAAATAGATACAAATTAAATTAATGCAATATCAAAAAATAAACAATATTAAATTATTAACAAAACAAGAATACATGAGAAAGTAATAAGTCAAATAAAAATTATGTTCTATTATTAGAATCCACAATCTGGTCAGAGTTCATGTTCAACGTTGCAAGTACATTTTGAAGGTCACCCACAGGACCAATTTGCCTAACTATACCTTCAATTAAAATTTCATCCAATCTAAAAAGCCCATGACTTATATTTATTAGTTTATCAAAATTATACTTAATTAGGGCACTTTCTACTAAGTTCCTTTCCACATCAGATGAGAGAAATATCAATTCTTTGGAATCTTCCCATTTTATTGAATGATTTTTTGAATTAATATGTTGGAACAAGGCACTTGATTCTTCTTGCCGCCTAATAGTGTATTTATGTTGCTTCACTCTAGTAAGCAAACTTTTTCCCGTTTGTCCAACATATGAAAAATCACAATCTCTACAAGGAATCCTATAAACACAACCTTCCTTTTCTTTTCTTTCACAATTATTTACAAGTCTGTTTAATAATTTCCCACCACTACTGAAAACAACTGAAATATCCATTTTTTTTCAAAAATACCGGGATGTCTCTTAGAGTTTGACTAAAGGACAAAGAGTTTTCCTTTAGTCAAACTCTAAGAGACATCCCGGTATTTTTGAAAAAAAATGGATATTTCAGTTGTTTTCAGTAGTGGTGGGAAATTATTAAACAGACTTGTAAATAATTGTGAAAGAAAAGAAAAGGAAGGTTGTGTTTATAGGATTCCTTGTAGAGATTGTGATTTTTCATATGTTGGACAAACGGGAAAAAGTTTGCTTACTAGAGTGAAGCAACATAAATACACTATTAGGCGGCAAGAAGAATCAAGTGCCTTGTTCCAACATATTAATTCAAAAAATCATTCAATAAAATGGGAAGATTCCAAAGAATTGATATTTCTCTCATCTGATGTGGAAAGGAACTTAGTAGAAAGTGCCCTAATTAAGTATAATTTTGATAAACTAATAAATATAAGTCATGGGCTTTTTAGATTGGATGAAATTTTAATTGAAGGTATAGTTAGGCAAATTGGTCCTGTGGGTGACCTTCAAAATGTACTTGCAACGTTGAACATGAACTCTGACCAGATTGTGGATTCTAATAATAGAACATAATTTTTATTTGACTTATTACTTTCTCATGTATTCTTGTTTTGTTAATAATTTAATATTGTTTATTTTTTGATATTGCATTAATTTAATTTGTATCTATTTGTTTATATTTATCATATATTGTTTATAGTTAGGAATTATATATAACACTTGTTTCTTATTCTATTGATATTTTTATATTTTTATTTTAATTAATTTTCTTATTGTTCATTTTGCATTGTTTAATTGTATTGGGTATTTTTTGTTTTTCTCTTATTATGCCTTTTCGACTCTTGTTTTCCCAGCTGTTTAGTTACCTTCCTTGTACATACCTGTTATGTTACTTTCTAGTTCTTACCTTGTTTGCTCTCTGATGACATAAATTGAAAGGCCTCAGAGCATTTTTTTCCATCTGTTTTCTTTTTTTTTTTCCTTGTGGTTTGTTTTCATATATATATATATATAATATATATATATATATATATGTTAACGCTTCAAAGTAAATTGAAAAACAGACTAACAGACTCTAATTTTTAGTTTAACCTTCATCAGGAGAGAAGTGCACTTGGACCAACTGTCGATTCGCAAGTGCTCATGGTATCCCTGTCTCTTCTCTCCTGATGTCGGCTAAACTGAAAATTAGAGACTGTAGGTCTGTTTTTCTATTTACTCTTTACCTATAGTTTACTTTGAAACGTTTATTATCAATAACATGAATAAACAGTGAATTTCAACGTTAAATATGTCTTTTTTTACTGTGCAAATAAATTTCATGGCCTAAAATCAATTGAAGTATCATTAGTTGTGCAATCCGTAATTGTGTGGTATTTACTCATTCTGAGGTAAAATGGATAAACCAACAAAAGTCTCCACACAAATGAAGTTTTATTCAAGGCATTTCGAACACAAAGTGTTGGTTTATCCATTTTACCTGACAATTGAAGTATGATTTGTTGTATTTAATATTTCTGTTTTATTATGTATTTTATTTTGATGTATCAAGAACTACGGTTATTTTCACCGGTTGATAAACTTGCCAACAAAAACAAGGATGGAGTATTGAATCAACGTCTTTGAGATGGAGATGTCCTGTGATCTAATCACCAAGCCAGCTTTGGGTCCTTTATTAAAGAAGTCTTTAGAATTTAACATTCTTAATTCTTCCTCCACTGGTTTGGGTTTTATCAGACTTACAGAAAACTCTAAGTGGTTGCCATTATGACGTAGTGTACCAGCTATGATCAAACAGTAAGGCCACTTTTTGAATTTCGCGCACTCTGTATACTGCAATTTTGAATTTTGTTGTTGTTTTATTTGGACACACTTCACGATCATATGTTCACAGTTTTCAGTATATAGTATGCATTGTTGCATAAAGATTAGACTCGTGTTTGTGTTCTTGGCGATTATTTCCTGTTGAACAAATAATTACCTTGGTATCACTTATATCACTTATAATATAAAATATTTTTTTGGTCAATTTCACTCACGTCACGTCAACATTTGAAAGCTTTTGAGCACTTAATACAATTTTTTAAACAAAAATTAATACAAACTCCCACTCCATTATTTTCAACATAAAAAAAATTTTTGGTGGTATCAGGACCATGTAACACAAGAAAACATTTAAAGAAATATTTAAACAAAAACAGTGCCTTCAAACAGCTAAATCACTGAGTGTTCAAAGCCTGACATTGTATAAAATATTTTTTTGATAAAAACATTATTATATTGAAAGAAACATTCATTCAGTGACAGCTCTGTATAAAATAATTGATATCACAATTGATTTATACTTTGAATAAAAATGTCATTAAAATCTCCAAAATACTACAGAAATCATTCCAGAAAACAGATAAAGCAAAGTCAAATAATATTCATTCAAGTTTAACGTAAAGTAATTATATGATCTCCTCTTTACTAATTTGTCTTAAGGTTAAGTGTTTCAGTTATAAAAAGCAAAAAGTTAACTTTCTCGTCTAAGTGGATTAATAATACGGTGATGTGATATTAAGTTTCCTTCAGAATGGTTATTTTCAAAGACGAGGAAGCTATTAAAACTCTTAGAATGTTAATTAAGATCCTAATTGACTAGCTCACTAGGTAAACAAAGTTCACCTAGAGCAGCACGTGGTCTTGGATTAGCATCAGGTCGATTAGCTTAATCCTTTCAACGTTCAGTAATTACTGTTGACAGAGTAAACATTACTATACTATTAAGACTATTGTTTATAATGCCATATATGTTTCAATTTTAAGTGCTTCTCTTGTTGACACACATATAATTATTTCAATATATACAAAGCTATGTTTCCCTCTAAGTCTATTAAAATAGAAGATATACATGGCTCATTTATGTTGATCTACTAACCACATAGTTGAGTAAAATTAGCAGTTGGTATTTAATAAAAATGAATTTAAATGTAATATAATATACGCATGATTTTGTGAAAATTATAGCATTCTTTAATCAGATATAATTTTTTTTTTATTATTTGAGGGTGACTATAGCACTGCGTCATAAAACTATTGTACTTCCCTTCTTCTGTACTAAAGTAACCCAGCAGTTAGCTTCAACGCCTCTATTTAGATTTTTCGTCTAAAGAATTACGCTCCGGTTTATATGCCGTTGTTTCATCAAAACTTTTTTTGGCATTTTCAAGGCTGAAAACAATGTATTTACGACATAAGTAGTGAAAACAAATACAGGTAGTAGTTTACGCAATCTGTTGTAAAAATAACGAGTGAGACATTCTCAAAATTAGCTTCCAACAAAAAAAATTAAAACTCTAAATATTTTTTTCCATTGATTTTTCGTTTATTTGTATAATTTGAAATTAATGTAAGCATGTACAATCGTCACAAGAAGTGCACTAAATTCACAAGTTTTGTGAGCTTCGTAAAAAGATTTTGTGCGTCACACACAAGTTTGAGTGAAGCACAAAAAACATTTACACTGGTTTTTCATTATTTTTACGATAGTTCGCTCGCTATGTTATTGCCTACTGTTATTGCAGTAGTACTATTAAATAGGTTCTAAAAATGACAAAATATTCTTTCCAACTGCAGTTTCCAAAGGCCGTTAAATCGAGAGTTAAGTTAGGTTTTGCAGGGGCAATCCCACGAGAGAACACAGATTGCCGAGGATTGACTCTTTGTACCACACAATACCACACAATAACACCAAATTCTCAATTGGTAGTCATATATTTTGCCCAATTCAAGTATATTTAGAATAGAGATCTTTAACGAGTACCTGTCATTGTACAGGCTCGGGACCGACGGCTTAACTTCCTCCCAAAGGAACGACGTGCTTGGATCTTTCGTTCTCACCACGTGTATAAAACGAAAGTAAAAACGAGTATTAAACCCAGGATGAACCAGTTCATCCTGGCACCTATCGAGAGATTTTTTTTCATTCTAGTGCTTGAATAATTAAGTATTGAAGCTATATGTTTTAATATGTTAATACTATATGCGATGACTAGATAATAAGCAATTAAAAAATATTGACTTTAATCGCAAGATAAATGGATTTTTCTCTAGAAACATTATATGGAATAAAGTTTACCACGTATAAGAAGAAGAATAATACAAATTCATTCCATCAGAAACTCAACCACAGACTGGCATGGTTTTATAAATACATATATAAGGCGCTGTAGAAGTTGAATAACATCTCAAGTATATGTGCCAAAAATATAATGACTAAAGAAAGCCCACAATAATTTTTCATTGTCCTCGTAGATTCAATTTGTTCGAATATACGGATGCAATCTTAAAAAGAAATCCGGCCTCTTTAGTACTAGTTCATATCAAGGGCAACGAAGGTTACTGGTCTTTGTCATAGGGACATTGTGTGGAAATTAGGTGAGTATGATGTTGAAAAAGTTGAAAATTATCGTCTTTTGAGAGTCGTGAAAGATAATAGAAACTGATGTATTATGGGCCATAAAAAATAGAGAATGTTTGATGATGGGGAAATGAAATCGACATTTTGATAATACTAAGGGGTAAAGATACTGTTATTATCCGGTCAGTAGCAGTAAATCATAAAAAAATATTTAAAAAATCTCTACTGTATTTTGACTACGCCTTCACCATGTAGATGGATGTGAGACCCTATAAGAAAATCAAAGACACCTACTAGTGAGTTACTTCTACTGGAATATAGTAATCATCAAGTAATAAAGTTATTTATTTTAACATTTTAGCTGCACAATTTTTTTGCATTGTTTGTAAAAATTCAAAAGAGGAACAATAAAAGTGGGCTTTTATGTGTATGCTGAGAATTATGGGACCATAACTTTTATATAAAATTATGTCGATTTATAAGCAATATTGATATGTTTATTTAAATTAAATATCATGAAAGATTAAATACAAGTAAATTGGGTCGATTAAACATTTTTTATAATATTCAATCATTTAATTAAGTTATATGAAATTAAATTGAAATTATTTCAGTTGAGCTTGCTTCAGCTGCAAGGGGATGTTTTATACGAGGGTAGCTTATCTTTGAATGGAGGGGTGTGGTATCGGGGTTGACTAATTATCTCAAGTTAAACATATATTTTAAACAACTATCTATCCAGCGTAATTAACTTTAAACTTAAGGGATACTTTGTACGGGATAGGATATGTGATCTACTCTTAAGGCAAAAGATAAAAAGATGATAGCGGAAAAAAGATAAAAGTAAGTCATGTAAGGGAAAATGAAAGGGAGCATTAAGATGATAGAAGATGATTGGAGTAAGAGATATATAAGAGGGACGTACATGGAGAAACAGAGGGTGTAATACTGCCATAGAGTCGAACCAATTGGATCCCATTTCAAATAAAATCCAATCGACTGCGTAGATACAAATTCATTTGTCCATCTCTGAAACGATGCTCCGCCAATCGAAGCCTTCCGCCGCAGTATATTAATCCCTCAGATACTGGAATGTGCGTGCTGGAATATTAATACCTGGCCCGATCCACTTTAATATTACGGCTATAATCTAACAAATCTGAGAGAATTGAATACGCTTGCATTAATATAAACCCTGTATATTTCAATATTAAAATTGGATTTATATGACTTTTCAAGTAATATAACATTATTGGCTTTACTACCAAGGGTGTTAATAACGAATAAAATTCTTGATTCATTTTGCTGCTTTGTGTCTATGTCTAAAACCATGTTGGGTTGTCCAGATAACCCAAGTTAAACAATATTGGGTGTGGATATTACTCGCATGGATAACATCACTTGTCATTGGCACCCCTGTTAATGCAGCTCACTCATGGATATCGAAATTAAATAGTGAATGAGATAAATCCGCCCATAGTGGGGCCATGCAGCTCTACAAAAGCTACATCGGCTTATATGGTATATATATCCACAAATTCTTTGAACCAAGGACAAAAAAGCCCACTGACCTTACCTGTACTTGAGCAGGTTCAGTAGGACCTTTGGTTCGAAGCTTTTAAAATAAGTCGTTACCAAGGGCAAAGGGGGCCCATGGAGAGGTTCTCTCTTCACCCCACCAACTGAAAATGGACTCGTAGTGGCTGTTGGTTCTCTCCCAAATTGTGTAGACCATTGTGGTCGCTGTGTGAGAAGCAGTAACTTCTCTGGAGAATGCTTGCTTAGCATACCGGGGAGCTTACCAGCATCCCAAACCTTTACCAGTGGGAACGGGCCTTAAAATCAGCTGATTGGACTGGACAACTGGTACTTGTCTAGTGGAGGCTCGGCTCTGGACGGGAGCTCGGAGTGGGGACGATTAGATACCACCCTTTCGAGCCCTTATATGTTCAGTTCATACAACTAGCAGAGCCAGGTGGCTTTCAGCAAATGAGAGTTTGTAATCTCTCTCTCTTTCTCTATGAATCGTTACTCTTGTCGTACTAATAACGCTCTTCACTATGACGCTCTGATGGGATTCGATTAACTACTTGAAGCAAGTCCTGGTCCCGGGGTAACAGGCTTTGTCCTCTTTGGAGGAGGACCACCAAATTCAAAGTAATCCTATGATAGTCCTAAAACTGTAAGGCATTGTAGGTTTAGCCTGACAACTGGTGAATGAGACACATGTTTGTCCCTTCAATGGAACACAAAGAGGAAGGCTAAGTGTAGTTGCTGAAAAAGAAACTCTGACGCTCCGTTCTCTACTCGAACAGTGTGAGCTGTGCGTATGTTAAAAAAAAATCTATTTTCATCTATGTAATACGTATGTAAAACGCGCATAATAAACATATATAAAAATATTATAAAGAGAATTTTTATCGCAGTTAATTTTTATTATATATAAATATTAATCTAAATGGAAAATATATTAAAGTAAAACACAAGCCAATTTATTAGAAGATTATTGTTAGATATAATCTATATATCACAATCAGTAATATAATACTTATTATTACATAGGGACTTACAATTTAAGGAGAATCACCTCATTATATTTGGTGAGGTGCAAATGAAATATAAACGACACGCACATCAGGAGGAAACACGCGAGAAACGTGTCAGGTAGATTTATATTGCCGCATTTTCAAATGAATTAATTAGATATAAGGTATGTTAAGAGTACTTACAGTGATCATATCTTGTGTGATTCATGGTTGAAAATTTAATTTCTCCGTTAATATAGACTGCTTTATGCTTTCTTTAGGAATAATGACACGAAAGATTTGTATGGATGAAATAGGGTGCAGTGCAGGCACTGATCTACACAGTGCCAACTGTACACATCATATACAACAAGCACGTTGCTAACACCTGGTTAAAATGTTTCCAAGATATACTTCAGAATAAATACAAAATCTTCAGTAAAATCAAATATAAAATATATATTACATATTTATAATGTGTATCAATTTATTTCTTTAGAGTACCATTTAGATTTATAAAGTTTTTAACAATATTTATGAACTATATTAATTAAAATCTGTTATTGTTTTCTCCTCTTCTATTAATAAGTAAATGTATGATTCAAACAAACAAATACAAAACATACATTCACACAAACAAATACAATCACACAAAAGTTTTCTTTCTAAACTACTAACTCTAGGGTGTCAAAAATGTGAGATTTTTTATCCTACAAGGCAATCATGCATAATTAGAAAACTAATACCAATTTTTTTTATCTTTCTTTTTAATTATATTATAATTGGCAATATATATACTAATTTATTTATGTTTGGTTCCATTACTTTTTAATAATTTTATCTTCCATAGAAAATTTATTTTCTACTGTATGCTTTACTTTGTTCTCTTTATATAAAGACCTGACATCGGAAATATTATTTTCTAAAAGTAATTGGTATGTGATGAGGTTACTGTCCTTTGACACAATTGGCTGTTTATGTTCAACCCTTACTTGTTCAACATTCACCCTTACTATTTCATAACTAATCATTTTACTGATACTCAGTTTTTGTTATCTATATTCCACCTGTCGTCTTATTATTTCAGCAAGTCAATAAATTTGTATGCTCTGCCATGGTCACCAATATGTAATATCTTTTCTCATATACATGCATATTATTATTACCACTGAATTAGTATGATTTATATTATTAATATGGCAATCCATCATACTTGTACCTCGTACGAAGATGTTGAAATCGTTGGAGCGCTTTCGGACGTTGTCCATCTTCAATCGTAACTAACTAACTAACCTACTAAGCTGTTAATCTCATATAGATGAACACAGTGTAACTTAGATTCAATTTCGGAATGTATCACATAAGTTTTGCTCAAAGTAAAACTGTAACAAAAAAATTCATTAATTTTTTATGCATAGATGATGACAAAAAACAAAACATCGTCTATGGTTATTGACTTAAGACCATTTGTTAGTAATACAAATAGAAGGTTCAGTTATAAAAGTATCTCCATTCTACAGATACTGCTTTTAAGAGATTATATATATATATATATATATATATATATATATATAAATATAAAGTTCGTGAGTTTTGTTTGTTTGTCACGCATTCTCCGTAGAGATAGAGACCTTAAATGATTATAATCTTTACTTTTGTTGTATTGGTTTTGTTGTAGTTGTTTTACATAATAACAAATTGTATTGGGGGAGGGGGGGTTAGGGTAGCCCAGTGGCTTGCATACTCGCCTCGACTTTCTATAATATTATTTAATAATATTTCTCATTAGGGTATCAGGGTAACCTATAATATATAATAAACTATTACATTAGAGGTTAAAAATGAATAATTTTGAAAACAAAGTTGAACACAACTGTCAGATAAAATATGACTTTATATCTGTATTGTATTCATATATACAAGACGAAGAGCGCTTGTTACAGTCGAAAGATGTTAAGTTTTTTTTCTCATTTCTTTTTGAGGTTTGAACATACATTACTATATAAGAAAAAACCTTTCTACAGATTAATAGGATGAATAACCCATTTAAAATCAATCGTAAAGAAACTTCGGTTAAGTTTAAGTTTTGCGATCTGGATTATAAGTAATTAACCCTCAATTACGTACTTTTGTAATGACGTCATTTTATTTTTAGTTTACGTACATACTTATATTGTGTAAACATAAGTAATAAAGTATTGTATCGTCTTTTTTTGCGTAAATAAGAACTTGATGTGGATGAAATGACGTTTGTTGTTGAAGAAGGGAGATTTTTCGTGTGCGCAGTTTAAGACGAGTGGCGAGAGGGAGGCTATATTATTGTTAGAGAGGACGACAGGCGCCGCCCGGGGGACTCCTCCCCTAATTACCTGAGACAGGTGTAATAAATTAATTGCACTGGCATGACCCGGGAGGTTATCACTTCCATTAGCCACACCTTCGCCTCAGGTCTTCTCCCTTGCAAATTGCCTTTGTCCAATATAATCCTCTCACAAGCCTAACATAACCTGCACATTCTTAACTAATCCATGGCCACTCAACTATTTAGCCGTATTACCAGTCTATCATTTATATTATTAAAATTTATTATAAAATCAAAAGAAGCTAACGTATTTTGTCAGATTTCAGTAAACTGGTATGCTACAATGCAACGTCTGGCATAATGTCTACTGTAAAGAACACCTATAAAAACCCAATACTTAAGCTCTATTCATTACTGGACTACGCGTGATATTTGTGTCACTCAAAAATCATAGCAATAGTTATTGAAATAAATTCACTGAACATGTTTAACAGGGATAATTTTCTTGTTTTTTCTTGTTATTAAGCATGGGAACAGATTCTTATATGGCCCAAGCTTTGATATAGTATTCTTAACATGATTCAAGATATATTGAATTACACAGTAAGAATATTTAGCAAAATAAAAATCAAATAATTTATCCTACAAGTAAAAATCATTTAAAAGTAAAAAAAATATTTATTTTATGACATAAATAAAACATCAATCATATTTTATACACAATCAAAAATATACTTAAAACGAACAAAATTTGTAAATTGAAATATTCAATTTATTTGCCCCAATATAAAATATATTCGACTGTAACAAGCGCTCTTCGTCTGAGTCAAATCTTAACTAACCCATTACATAGTAACATAAGTTAGTCTTTAAGTTTTTATATCTGTCTCATTCCATGATGAAACACTTCAATTAATTTCTGTTTTATGAGAAATACCTCCATTTATAATTTCTCTTAAAAGACATTTCAGTAAATTCTTCATGTTAGTTTCCTTCTACTTTTTCTTCACATTCAAATGTTTCCATTATCACAATGTCATTAAGTTTTTGTATTTTCCGGAAATCGTAAAGATGAAGTTATTTCAACTTTCTTTTTCTTAGGTTGCAAATACTTAAAACACTTGTTATTTATCCAGATCAGATGGACAACAATAAGAACTAGTATATTCTAAGTTTAGTAGCCCTGGCATAGAAACTAATTTTTAGTTATATCATTGTCAGAAGAAAGGAAGTAAAAACCCCTTGCACAACACTTACGTGTTTGTTACCAAACTATGTTTAATCAAAGAAATGATGTAATTAAAGTAAAATGTGTCTTTACCTAATATGCACTTAAGAAATAAGTTAATAACTATATTCGTGGTTATTTTTAAACCATGAAATATGACATTTACTTGACGAGAAGTGGTTGTAATGCTGTTTTTAGTCCTTAATATAATAGAGTAAAGATGTAGCTTTGTCGCATTGTTGGGGTGAAAAGTTATTTGTCTAAGAAATCTGACCATTCTTATGATATGAATACGGATATCTAGTAAAAAATACTTAAGTATTATAATAGTTAATCGCTATCAATTAATATGTGGCGCTATTAATAGTTATTTATTATGATTAGATGCATATTTGTAACAGAAGTATTTTAATATAACATTATTATATAGGTTCCCACACAATACACAAAATTATATACATATTGCAATGATCTGGCCAGATCGATGGCGACAAACCCGCAAAGCATGCAAGCACTGGTGAAGTATACGACGAAGGGAAGACTCGAATTCAGAATGAAAGATGGCGGCAACACTTGGTTCCTCACTGGCCTCCGTCAGTGTTGCCGCTACAAATAAAATTGTAGTTTTAATTATATAAAAAAATCATATTGGTAAAGTTGGTAACAAAAATTGCTTAAATGTTATTCGCGAATTTTTCGTTTGGAATTTATAAATGAATCGTATATTTGGAATTCATAATATGTAAATCATTTTATGTATTTGATATTTAACTAGAATGAAATATGTTTTTTATTACTGAAATTTACACAGGAATATTGGGTTTTGTAGGCCGTATGAAGTTTAGAGAAGATAAGGTAGCTGTCAGGGAGTTATTATGTAAAATATGGTTGACAAGTTTCGTGTTAAATAGATTAATATTTTCGTGAGGATAAGGAAAAGGATATGTGTTGGGGGAGTGGATGAGAGTTTGTGTTAAGGGAGAGGTAAGGGTTGATGCCCTCTGTATTCCCGATGTCCCCCCAGTCAATTATGCTAAGAATTTACACCCTCTTGTCTTGGCAGGTGGAGCTGGTGGCTGAAATCCACCACTGCTTCGCTGACTCCATCTTTCAAGGATTGGGCAGGCTCTATTCATTACATCTTAGTGGATGCTCTGTTCAATGAATGCATTTACCCATGCAGCAATATAAAGTACTAGTTACAGATTAGTATTCCCCTTCATAGTACAGTCCAGTATAACATTTATATTAGCTCCTAAGGGAACAGCAAAATACCAGCAGGAATATACGAGTAATATGATCCTTTTCTTCTTATTTTTTAGGCTTAAATTCAAAGCACCTGATATTTATATTTTATATCAAGGAGCAGGGTGTCCCTTCTATACCTATTTTACAAGTTTTTGCAAACAGGAACAGTGACCTCTCTTTTCTTATATTTTATATATTAGATGAACCCTGCATTTTATATATTCTGTTTTTCAACCTTTAGAAATAAGATAAAATATTTTCGTTCCTATTCTATATTTATATATAAAAGTGAGTGTATAGATTTTTTTTATATTTTTGTTTATTGTATTACAACAGGCTGATTCCTTTTATTTTACACTTTATTTTTTACCGTTTATTTATTAATATTGATCGTTTTTTTTATTGTTTCTACTGATCTCCGAGTAGGTAATAATGTTAGCCGTTTTGCTTGATCGGTCAATTCTTCAGGGTTCTACATTGGGAGTCCTACATTTTGCCTAACTGAAGTACATTTCGAGTAGGGGATCTTTAACAAATACCTGACATCGTACAGGCTCAGGACTGACAGTTTAACATCCGTGCTCAGATTTATTCACCTCCCGGATGAATAAATCAAGGGCCAGGTGGGGATCGAACCCCGGACCTATCAGTTCGGAGACGAGTACGATAAACACTAAGCTAACCTGGTCCCCATTGATCGGTAAGTATCCAAGATCAAGGTATACCTCCATTGGCAATTTGTCAGATATCTGTAAAATGAAGAACTAGTTAACAGAGAAAGGTTGTTATTATCATTTTGAATTCGATATAAGTAAATACCTATGACGTCTAACTACACTGCAATGAAGAAAAGAAAATACTAAGTTAAAGCCCACCTCTTTGTTTTCACAAATATTCAGTAATTTCTGTTGCGCTTTCTTTTTCAAATGATATATAAAGACTGACATGTCTTTGTGTTATGCACGTAATTTATTACGTACGTTGACGTACGTAAAGTAAATAACGAAATATTAAAAAAAAAGATAAGATAAGATAATTGCAATTGGAATATTTAAAACAAAAATGACATTTGCTTTTTAGAAAAAAATATATTAGATTGAGTTCATTCGATTTAATAAAATTCCTCATCTTCTTTCTTTCATTAAATTTTTCAGCACTTTTGTAGTTCCGGTGAAATTAAATAGGTAGCGCACAACAATCAATCACTGTTTTTCTGAAATCCTTTAAACTAGGAGGCATTAAATAATATTTGGAAATATTACTATCGTTTAATATTATCACATCTTATTAATTTAAGAAAATAAACAATAATTGCTAAGGATATTCCATTAATATAAAACACAAAGATATTTGATAATAGTGCTTAAAAGATGAAAAAAAATACAACTTATCTTCAACTATTTCAAAAAAGCGAGTGTGCTTTGTTATTTGTAATTCATAATTTATTTTAATCATTTAATTGAAAGTTTAAATGTTCAAATACTAAATTATGTATGATAAATATGGAGTAAAAACTGGAGTTTTTTGTTAAAACTAAAAACTAATAGAGTACAAAATAGGATTCATTTTTAGTTTTATTTGTTTGACACCATATCTTATTTCTCAGTTTCTATTTCCATATTTAATATGCTTTGGCAGCCCACCTGAAATCAGTACAGGTGAACTTATGAAAACTTTATTTTGAAACAATAACTTATACAGCCCAAAGTTTGAAGAAACGTACTTTGGAAATCATTGGTCAAGGCAAACTATTATAATAATTTAGACTCTTCTAGAAAAGAAAATAGGTAAGGAATACCTCTTTCTAAGATTTTATGAGATTAAATAACATGATATAGCAATATAGTAAAAATATAGTTGTAGGAAAGGAAATTTTAATTGATTTTGAATGTTTAAAGTTAATCTTAAATCCACCTGTTGATATAATATATTAATGTTGAACACTTTGACAACAGTTTGTTAGATATTGTAACGCTTATTAGCTTAATGAAAAGACACTGTATGAACACTTTTACATAAAAACGTTATCAAAAGGTTTTCTATCTATACGTGTTTAGTTCATTTGTATCTTCACCATTAGAATACTGAATGATATAGTGATCACTATATTAACCGGTCATATATTAACACCTTTATAAATGGTATATGAATTGCTTTATTGGTACAATTACTGATTTCCTTTAGCTTTTTTCAATTGTGTTTGTTATATTCTTAAGTAAGTTATTAGTTAGGATGGGGGCCAGGTTAGCTCAGTGGTTAACGTACTCGCCTCTGGGCTGGTAGTCCGGGGTTCGATCCCCACCTGGCCCTCAATTTATTCACGCAGGAGCTGAATAAATCTGAGAACTTTGTCCCTCGGAGACGACGTTAAGCCGTCTGGTACAGAGCCTGTAAGATGTTAGGTACTCATTAAAGATCCCTACTCGAAATGCACTTGATTTAGGTAAAATTTAGGACTACCAATGTAGATCTGCAGAATCACCGATCAAATGAAAATTTGGTAAACGGCTAACGTTATCACCCGCTTGGGGATCGGCCTAAACAAAAAAAAAAAAATAGCCTATGATTATCACATCATGACAACATGGCGGCTATGATAACCAACTATAATATCAATGTTGTAAATGAGTATTCCTTAAACAAATTTAGAGTATATATTACTGTTATTTTTTTTTGCCACAAATAATCACATATGGTGTAGAAAAGTGATGTATGATAATATAACAACTGAATGATACAAAATAACAACAACGCAAATATCCACCCTTCATTGGTATTCAAAGTAATGATTACTTAATTAAAAAAAATATTTGAAATTATAAAACCACAATCTTGATTAACTGTAACATTTTCAAGTTGTATGTTCTTCAGCTGATTAGTACTACTTGAGGTACTTTTGTACTAATCCCGACCGATTTGCAAGTTGTGCCAGATTCTTGGACGGAGTTTCTAATAAGAGCAGGCCGGGTGAATTGGCCAGACGTAAGTCAAGCCAAAGGAGGCATGTTTTCAACTCCAGGTAACCGGTACTCCGACAACTATTTCAATTATACCGCACTAGCCTTTCAACTCCTTCAACAATGACTAATTGAATTCCAAATGTAAATTCCACCGTACTGTAATACGAATTCTAATGAAAACTTTAAAACAAAACTTTTCCTCTCCTCAACGTTTTCATCTATTTATATCAGTATAAATCTTTCGAAGAGATAAAATGCGTTTAAGTAATGTAAAGAGTAAAAATGCAACAAAAAAATTCATATTGCTTATTGTATTATCTACTGATAAATTTATAAATACAAGTTCATTAAAGATGATTCTGAACTTATTTAGTTTCTTATGATAGAACTCAATAAGTTTTCTTATTTTAAAAAATGTTACTTTTAATACCATGGACTCATTTCATCTTGAAAATGGTTTTTATTACTTATGATCAACGTTTCCTGTAAGCTGTGCGCATGCGTAATCGCGCACTGCTCGCACATGCTCTGCGCACAACAAAACTAATCCAGCGCACAACAAAACTAATCCAGCGCTCAAAAAAATTTCTAACCTTTGAAAAAAATGAAGTAGCATTTCGAAAAGTAAAATACACTATTTCTGTTATGTTATCAACTTAGTGCAATCGTGAAATGCGCTTTTTTCTAGTTTATTATTTTTTTAGAATTCAATAAGATGTAAAATAAAATCAAGAACAAAAAAATTGGAAATAAAGTATTTTTAAAAAAACTTCCTATAGTCACTTTTGTTTTTTAGACAAGACATTTTTTGATTTCATTGATCATAGAAATTACCATTTTTTTGTAAGTAATATATTTATATATATAATATTAATAAAAATAATAATAATAATAATTTCCTATCTTCAATTTTGAACAGTTATTGTGTCCAGTTTGGATCGTCTTTCCGTTTATCAAGTGAATTTTAGTGCGTTACGTGCGACATTGAAACCTTCTGTGCTGTTACTCCTGCCTGTTCTAAGTTTGAAGTTATAATTTCTGTTTTACTTCATTTCTTGGCTCAGGCTTTTACTATTTTGTATTCTTTAAATGTTTTTTGAATTTTTTACTCTTCTTTACCAAAAAATAGAGTTTGTAAGTGTGTTTCTTTACTCTGTGTGCTACCTATCTTCAATTTTGAACTGTTTTATATATATATATATATATATATATATATATAAATTTCACATAAACACGTGAAATAACAATCAATGATCAAACCACAATAAGAAATGGGAAAACAAGACTAAGATCTTTCAACCGTAACAAGCGGTCTTCGTCAGAGTCAAAAACCCAACTGACTTATTGTGGTTTGATCATATATATATATATATCACTTACTGTGGTCTCTAGTCTCCTCAGAGAGCTGGTGTGTGTGTGCAGATGCATGAACATTTAGAGGGAACATTGCTTATGATGAACCGATATTTTTAGAATATTTGATTGAAAACTCCTATTAGGGTTTTTCCAAACTGAATTGTGGCGTCAACAGCAGAGAAATATATTTTTTTTTTCATTTAATAACAGAGTTATTAATTATGTAGTATTGTAGGATTTAATTTGAAAAATAATCCTAAATATTTCTTCACGTTTTGATGCCTGTATCTTTCTATTTAATCAAACTGTTTTTATCTGAGTTGGCAGTTTCTCCTTCAGTTTGGAGTCAAGGAGAAGCAGAAAAAGTGTTTATTTGAAGAAAAGTTCTAGCTGAATCTGGCCTCGGTGTGGCTCTCTACTTTTTGTTCATTTCATTTAGTCAGAATTTTTTTCTGAGGTTAGCAGCTCTGTTTCATTTTTTTTTTTAAAACAAACATGGAATATTCTTTTCAGAAATATTCTTTTAAATCGGATTTTTAATTAAGCTGGTTTAAAATTATTATTTAACTTAATTATATTAAAACGTTTCTTTATAATTTTGGTATTAATGATATGAAAATGGCCTGAATTCTAAGCGTATTTACTCGTATTAGGAGTTACTGTATCTATGAAACAATTGTGTATTCATTTAAGTCAAGTGTAGTCAGCTCCCAACAGATACATTTGTCGTGTCACGTAGTGACCTCATCACGCCAAAGCTCAGGTTAAAGATTTTTTTTTAGACTGCTGAAGAAAATTATCTAGAACCCATCAATCAATCTTTCGCTAAAACAATTGGTCTTTGTCAAAGTCACACGTGAACAGAAACAAGTGAAACCAAACATTGAAGCGGCATTGAAAAAAAGGAGAGAGGCAAATATTTTAAAAGGTGCAAAATGCAAAGGGGAAACAAGGCTAGGAAAGTAAAGTAAACAAACAAGTATAGGATAAAAGAAGAAAATCATTATATACTAGTTGTCAACTCTTTGTTAACACAATCGTAATGGATATTTGAGAGAATGATTTGAATCATTCAGTGTTTAATTGAATAACCTAGTGTTTATGCCATTTGAACAATTATACTTAACTAATTAAAACTAGATAATATGTCTAAACATCAATGATCACTTATGTGTAATCATTTCAGCTTAGGCGTAATTGATATTATAACTTGAAATATTTTTTTTTCTTTATTTTACATAGTCGCAACAAAGTAAATGTAATATTACCAGTGACAATGATGAAAAAAATATATACATTTGCACATGGAGGCAGGAGGGAAGAATTAATCCAGTAACTATACTTCTTGACGTGAAAAATGAAATATTATTACAGAATATTGGTGCTGGTTGACACGCAATTTAAATTATTTACCCGTCTATGTATACCTTGTGGGGCTCTGATAGTTATTTATTATGTTTAGATACATATTTATAATAGAAGTATTGTAATATAACATTATTACATAGGTTCCCACACAGTATACCAAATTATATACATATTACAATGATCTGGCCAGATCGTCAGGGGCAAACCCGCAAAGCATGCAAGGGATGGTGAAAGTATACATACCCCACGTCCTATATCAAAGAAAGGCTTGCTAGACAAACAGTGGCACGATGGGAAACAAATTGGGAAGAATCATCTAAAGGCCTCCTAACAAAGGAATATTTTCCAAGTATCAAACAAAGATTATATATGAAACATTTTCAAATAAACTATAAACTCTCCCAATACATGACAGGACATGGGTCATTTAAACAATACCTTAGCAGGTTGAAACTTGCTCCAAGTCCATCATGCCCATGCAACGCGGAGACACCCCAATCTCCTAGACACTAGGTGTACGATTGCTGTTTGAGGGAACCACAAAGACTGGCTCTCATACGTAAGGTCTTGGTGTGTGGAGAGGAGTGGCCCGTTAGGCCTTCCTCATTAATTAAAAAAGTTTATTATAAGGAATTTCTAAAATTTTTGTACAGCATAGATATTTAAGAAAAAGATAATTATTTGTTGAATTATGAATGAATGTAAATAAGTTAAAATAAGTACTTTGTAGTGTTAATGAAAGTATTGCATATGTTAATGTCATGTTAATGAAGTATTGCGTACAATTTGACGATGATGCATGTAATACACAGTGGAGCATGCTGAAATAAAATACAAAACAAAAAAAAAAAGTATACTACGAAGCGAAGAATCGAATTCAGAATGAAAGATGGCGAAAACATCTGGTTTTTCACTGGCCACCGTCAGTGTTGCCACTACATACTTATGACAACAATAACAGGGAATATTACAAATTTCTAAACTCCAGTAGGTACTTTTACTATTGGTCCAGGTTTTATAAAAGTGCTTTTAGTTAAAATTTCTACCTTAAGAAAACATTTATATTAACGTCAAAATCACATGCAAGTCTGGGAAGTGACTCATGATATGTTAACACTATGACATATGTGACGATGCTAGTTTGTGCTGCTACATCAGAAAGCGTGTTTTTAGCACTCTTTCGTGCCGTGTCTATACAAAAAGTGGTGTATTTAAATAAATTATTAATAGAAGTAGTATACTCAATTTCATTATTAAGAAACACTTATTTTAGCATTTCTGGGATGGAAGGAATAAAATAAATGATTAAGTGCAATGGCGACTTTCTTATAGATAATAAAAGTTTACTCTTTATGCAACTATATATAAGGTCATATTAGAAAGACAATTTGCCGTTTACTGCTGCATTGTTAATTAGATTGTAGTCACTAAGACATTTAACTTCAAAACAAAGCATCTTTATTCATAAATTTGGAAAAAAAGCATAATATATCATCAACGTTTTGGAGCTATTTAACTTGATTAGATAGAATTAAACTTAACGTTTTAGTTTTAAAAAAAAATGTATAGATAAATTATTCAGCAGAAAAGATAATCAATTACCCATAGCAAAGTCAAATTTTTGTTTTTAGAAGTTTTGTTTATTTTGTTTGTGTTGCTACATCGGAAACCGTGTTTTTTTACTCTTTTGGGCCGTGTCCATACAAGAAGTGGGGTATTTAAATAAATGAGTATTTAAGTTTTTCTTATTGAAATTGTTAAATCAATCGCACGGAGTTTGTTGAATTAAATTATGATGGTGAAAGGTTGGTGGTGGTTATTATTAACCATCTTTTCCTGCACAAATCATAAAAGATAAGGTAACGAGCACAGTGTAAAGAGACTTTACATTAAGATTAATCAAGTTAGCTTCTTTCTTATATTGAAGTTCTAGTTTACTAAAGAAATCAAAATTACTTTTTAAATCATTGCTGAAAAAATTCATTATTAAGAAATTCGTAAACTCTTACGAATAAGAAAGTAAGTGTTATTTGAAATGTTAATAGCACTGACCAAAAAAAAAAAAAAAACTGTCATGGTGCCTAAGATGTTTTAACAGTTTTCACCTAATTTAAAGTCGCTGATACAAGAAATACTGTCATATTTTCTCTATCAGGCATAGTTTTTCTGCTATGGTATACACCTATCAGTAGGAAGGCGATAGCTACAATAAAGACAGGCAAATTGAAGAAACAATATTTTTATTTAACTTTAAGACACATATTGTTTATCACACCAAAATATTTTCAATAAGTGCAAATACAAATATGTATGCAATACATTTAGATTTCAGCGTATATTCCCCGCAAATATAGTAAAACGGATTTGATTTGGTTGAGGAGTACCGTCTAGGAGAGGATGAAGCCATGCGTAATTTTTACTCTAAAAATCTGCAATGCAAGTAAGGTTTAATGTTTGTGATGTCGTGATCATTTAATATAAATCACAATAACAACGACGCTAGAATGTACTCGTATTCAGTAATACGCCTAATTTTAAAGTAATAAAAGGTATAAAATAGCAAACACCTTAGTAACTTGATCTGATGAGAAAGAATTATTATGATTTTGGAACCAGCACGTCATAATTAATCTAAATCAGCTTAAAAACCTGGGCACCAAAAAATACGTTGACCGTGTAATCATTAAACTCATTACTCCGACTGACTATTTGGATAAACAATATGATGTTTAACTAACAGACCTTAAAAGTAATTCTATGGGAAATTTGTTTATGAGCTTAGGTAGTTACTTGTTAGCATTTGTCACTAAGTTTTACTGATGTCGTTGGTTCCAGTGACTTTTTTAAATATTATTTTGAGTAGAGCAGTGTTTTTCAACCTCTTAAACACTATTGTAGTCGTTCAACTAATGAAGTTTGATTTACAAATTTATTGTTTGCTATAGTGCAGTTATATTTATATACTATGTTCGTTTCCTAGAGTTCTCCCTTGGACTGTAGGTTATTTCTCACTGTAATACTACTTGATTTATTTTGTCAAACTACATTGATTTATATTATTAATATGGCAAACCGTCATACTTCGTACAATGATGTTGGAGTACTTTCGGACGTTATCCATCATCAATCGCAACTAGCTAACCTACTGAGCTGTTATAAAGGGGGTTGGTTTTCTGTTAAGCCCACTGCTATCCTGATATCATTACTTTGATTTTATTTATTTTTGATTTTTAGTTTTTACCTATTATATAGGTTGATTTTATTATATTTTCTAACGTCGTCATCCCTCTGGTATCTTGTTCATTCATAACAAATCTCTTGACGACAAACTGTCGTTTACAATATTTATCTATGTAAGTAGTTTATCTATTCTATATTCCTTTCAGGTTAGCTTGATATGTATATAGCAAGTGAAATAAGTATTTTTATTATAATTTAAAATACACTTACCTTTTCAGTTTCTTGGTACTTATTATTTTACAACTTATTTACTGTTTATTATATGTTTCAAAAATTATCCTTTATATTATCTTTATTTTCTTCAATGGGAATAAATTTTCAATTTTTTTTCTAAAATGGAAAACATGGGAACATTACATTTATATTTCATCCATAAAGTACTAAAGTCATAAATGTTAAAAATGGAAACAAACGTATACAGTACAGGGTAGGCAGATTTGGAATAAGAGTTGAATGATCGATATTTAATTTCCGTTTTCAGCAACTTTTAGCTCTAAAAAAAAAAACTTTTCTGCAAAATAGCAAAAAAAAAGTTAGTCCGTTTGAACAGTATCAAGCTTGACAATACGGTTTTCAAAAAAGTGTTCTATTGCTGCTTTGTTCTTTAATCTTCAACCAGTTCCAAACTTTTTAAATTAAATTAGAAAAAAATCAACGATTTATTGGTAGTAGTGAGGCATTCTTTTATATTAAGTGACAACCAAATAATAATCTTTGAAGCACAAATGTTAATATTAAATGTTCTTTATTTGCAAATAGTAACTACAAATAAATAAATATATATATATATATCATGATTTGCTTTCTTGACCCAATATTTATATGATGTAATTTTTTTTTTTTTTTTGAGGGTTGAGGTCTAATGATTTTAAACTAGTCCTTTCATCGACGTTTCGACGGAAGGATATTATAATAATATCCTTATGCATTAAAAAAAATCCATAGTCGAAATAACTGATTATAGTTGTAATAGTAGTGCTAATTGTAAAACAATCATGTTGTAGCCCTGAAGATGACACAAATATATGTCGAAACATCGGCGAAAGGACTAGTTTAAAATAATTAGACCTCAACCCTCAAAAAAAAAACATTATATATATATATATATATATATTTCATAGGTGGATATACTCGTATATATATTCATAGAAGGGGTTCTTGAGGATTTTGGTCATAAACATACCATACAACTCCTGATTATAAAGCGATGTTCCACCTAAAGTTGTTTGGCATTTTCAAGGCTTCTTTTAGAGGAAACACTATTTACCGGTCCATGCATTTATCTTGCTGCATCATAATAGATACACATATACCGGAATCCTGTATATATATTCATAGAAGGGGTTCTTGAGGATTTTGGTCATAAACATACCATACAACTCCTGATTATAAAGCGATGTTCCACCTAAAGTTGTTTGGCATTTCAAGGCTTCTTTTAGAGGAAACACTATTTACCGGTCCATGCATTTATCTTGCTGCATCATAATAGATACACATATACCGGAATCCTGTATATAAATTCATAGAAGGGGTTCTTGAGGATTTTGGTCATAAACATACCATACAACTCCTGATTATAAAGCGATGTTCCACCTAAAGTTGTTTGGCATTTCAAGGCTTCTTTTAGAGGAAACACTATTTACCGGTCCATGCATTTATCTTGCTGCATCATAATAGATACACATATACCGGAATCCTGTATATAAATTCATAGAAGGGGTTCTTGAGGATTTTGGTCATAAACATACCATACAACTCCTGATTATAAAGCGATGTTCCACCTAAAGTTGTTTGGCATTTCAAGGCTTCTTTTAGAGGAAACACTATTTACCGGTCCATGCATTTATCTTGCTGCATCATAATAGATACACATATACCGGAATCCTGTATATGTGTATCCATTATGATGCAGCTAGATAAAAGTATGGACCGCTAAATAGTGTTTCCTCTAAAAGAAGCCTTGAAAATGCCAAACAACTTTTGGCGAAATGTCAGCTTATAATCAGGAAAATTAGAAGTTAGCTTCAGCTACTCAAAGGGACTACTTCTACCCGATGACGACGACTGTCGAAATATCGTTGTGAGTCTTTTGTGTGTATCTTTATTTGTTTTTTCTCTTTCATGTGTTAACTATATATATATATATTCACTGTTTCGTTATTGAGGGCTAGGTCAATATATATATTCTTATATATATATAAATTCCTTCTTTGGAAGCTACCAGAGTCTCACCGCAAAGTGATACGAAAACTAGAGAGTGTCAACAAGAAATTGGTCAATGCAGAACCTGCTGCTATTTTTAATAACATATGCTTAAGGGAAGACCTGCTGCCATTGTACACAAATAATATATATATATAATATATATATATATATATATATATATATTGCTTTACTTATGTGGTTAATATATTGTTTTTTTGCCTTGAAATGGCCAAACAACTTTTGGCGAAACGTTGGCTTATAATCAGGAGTTGTATGTTTTTTTATTACCAAAATCCTCAAGAACTCCTTGTTGAATTTGAAATATCAGTGGTCGAGAAGCTATATCAATATCAATATCAATATATATATGTAGTATATAGTATATAGAGTTTATATATATATTGATATAGCTTCTCGACCACTGACATTTCAAATTCACCGAAGGGGTTCTTGAGGATTTTGTTCATAAACATACAATTCCTGATTATAAGCCGACATTTATACAGGATTCCGGTATATGTGTATCTATTATGATGCAGCAAGATAAATGCATGGACCGGTAAATAGTGTTTCCTCTAAAAGAAGCCTTGAAAATGCCAAACAACTTTAGGTGGAACATCGCTTTATAATCAGGAGTTGTATGGTATGTTTATGACCAAAATCCTCAAGAACCCCTTCTATGAATATATATACGAGTATATCCACCTATGAAGGCGGATTGCCCAAAAGTTTGAATTTGTAATTGTGTCTCTTTATTCTGTGCGTTACTCTTTCTGAATTTTGAACTCGTAAATATATATATATATATATATTGTTAAAAGTTCCGACCGTGGAATAGAAACATAACTATACTTATCGGGACTCGGTCAATTCTTCAGGTTCAAATTAAACTCTCATTGCCAACGTTTTGATCTTTATTTAAAACCTGTTTCATAGGCCTACTTTAGTATTTATAGTCCCAGTAAACTTTAGTTTTGTATATATATATATATATTTATATATATATATATATATATATATATGTATATGCTATAGGTGTCATTAAGCATTAGTTATATATAAAATTAGAGTGTATTATTTCCATTATCGTTCATGAATTGATGTAAAAGATATAAAGAAACTTGATTCTGATTTGAGTCCATAGAATGCATCTCGTTGTTCTATTTCTGATCTTACATATTTAATGCCCAACATATCCACTTTGAGAGTGGTTGTTTCCTCAAAACTTCCGTATCTTTTTTTTTTTTAAAAAAAAGTGTAAAAGTTTATTAGGGTATAAGTGAAGGACAATGATTGGAAAGTGTTCTTTGCGAAATATTTTCATAAAACTCCCAAATAATCTTCCATGCTAATAGATTTATTCATTTAAGATCATTCACTACATCTTTTTACGCAAAAGCCCACTGTTCTACCGAATATTCACGTTAAAATGTTGTCTTCTGTCCGTCAAATTAAGAAAAAGCAAAGCTTATCACGATGCGTTTTAAACAGGAGCCATTACATATTAGATACCTCTATCAACGCAACTTTTATATTGATAAACCTAAAGATAGAGTTATCCAAAGTTTCAATTTTCTGAAAGTTTTTGATAAACATCGATTTTTTATGTGCGTCGATGTTTCCTCCTGTGCTTTATTATTTCAGGATAAATTATTTTTCTAACTACAAAAACAATATAGACTATAAAATACGTAATTATAAAAAAAAAGTAAGACACAATATAAAAAAAAATTCTTTAGAAATAGATTCCTAAGATATTTTAACAGTATAAAAACTTAAAGGTCTTCAAGTTTCGTGCTCGATTTCTAATACTGCTAGTGGAGAAAAACAGTGAGAACAATGTCATGGTTGACTGACTCCCTGATAACGAAACAGACGCATCTCATGTTAGTGATTTATCTGTCACTACCTCTCTGCTACACCTACCTAAGCTTCAACAAGAACACCATTAGCAAGTCTTTTCACACTTAGAATCAAAGATAAAACAAATAACATATTTTTTATCTTGACAAGTTGTTCCTCTTATGATACCAAATCATAAGTGTGGATGTTCATCATTATACAAGAGTTTCTACTTATACCTGCAAAGTTCAGTATGTTTTTCTTGTAAATTATTAAATCAAAGTCAACATTTAAGAAATTAAATATAGGGTTTTAGCTCAAAAAGTTAAAAATAACTGGATCAGTTTTATATTTTGAAAATAATAAATGTGACGTATTTTATAAGATGAGTTTTGTGAGTGTAATTGAAACGAAGTAATAGAAATAATCACTTGCACATACACATACATACATACACACACATACACACACACACACACACACACACACACACACACGAGCGCGTGCAAATCCCAACAGAAATTATATTGTATAAAATTAAAAAAAAGGTGGGAAGCTAAGGAAATGAAATATACCAATCAAGTACCAATTGATTAAATGTAATTAATAACTACCAATATTTTCAAGTACACATATACATATATAAAGTATAAATATAGTTTTTAAAATCATATATTTTACTATATAGTCAAATTTGATAAAATTATGTGATATACAAGCCTAATAATGATGGCATTAGTTAAAAATGTAATAAGAAAACTAATTCAGAATGAAACTGGCTTCATTTATAAAGCAAAGATGCAGTGTGTTTAAAAAAATGTTTACATGCATATAGCATGTGAAAAAAGTGGTATTAAGATAAGAATGGTGAATATAAGTGAAACATTTGACAGGATAAGTGGCTTGGGGAGAGGTAAGGGCGATGACTGGCGATAAGTGAGTGCAGCACGAGTTGTGGTGTGAGAACTCGTGATAACTCACGTCAGTCTACTCGAGTATTGATCGTCAGGTTTTCAAATCAAGTTTAATTGGTGTATTTAATACAGTGGTGTAGTAACTATTTCTGCCCTGGGCGGTCGTAAGATTAGCTAGCCCCTCTCCTCTACATGCCTTTGATAATCCATTAGCACTCAAAACACCAGAACTTCCTGAAAATGTTTATTTTTATTCAGCTACAATCAAGGATCTAATTCTAGACTGTTGTTATTAGTCTCAGACTTACATCTTATTGCAGTACTATATACATATACAGTTGTCATCAAAGAAAACCGAAGATTTTTCAAAATAAAAATATATAATTCAAATCATAAAAAAAATTGTGAAATTAAATTAACTTGGAACTTAATGAAATATAATAAATTTCCAATCCTATTAAAAAACTAGTGTTGAAAATTTTAAAATAAATTTATTTTAACAACAATTGTTGTTAACAATAGTGGCCTTTTAAATTCATTTTGGTATAAAATTTCAGATTTTTTATTTCCTTTTTAATAATTTAATTATTTTCTATTTTTACCTCTTCAAAATGCTGCCTTGTCATTAAGTTGTTCTTAATGTCTACTTGTACTTTTATTTTTATGTAAAATTAAGAAAGAATATAAGAGGGAGTGGGGGTAAGAGACTAGATCGGGTAAGAAGAAAAAAACTATCACTTTCAAATGAAATGGGAAGAGAATGTTTTTTACTATGAAATGTTATAAACATTACATAAATTGTAAGAATTCTTATTATTATATTATATTTGTAAATAATAAAAAAAAATTGTAATTGACATGAAAAAAAATCAAACTGGACACTATTCTTCAAAGAAGATTAACACACAGAGTAAAGAAAAATACTTACAAACTCAAATTTTTGGGCAATCTATCTTCAAGAGAAAAGAGAAAGGGAGACCAAGCACATTGAAGACGCAACGGAAAATAAGCAACGTGCTTCGTCTCCCTTCCTTTTTTCTCCTGAAGGCGGATTGGCCAAAAATTGAAGTTTGTAATTGTGTTTCTTTGCTAAGTGTGTTACTCTTCCTCGATTTTGAACTCGTAAATAGTGATATTTTTATATAAGTATAGTAGATAGATCATTGTGAGTTGTTCATTTCATAAGTACCTTGCATGCAGAAAAAGTGTGAGCACTCTTGTTATAAGGAGTATGAAGAAAGACTTCAAAAACTGTTATTGCTAGTGAGAAAATACTAAACGGGACTAAGATACTCTAAATAAGATGTTATTTTAGTCATTTCAAAATTCACGAAACATTATACATCAAGAGGTGGTTCGTTAATTATCGAACTAAACGAGTTTGTTCTCCCATAACTTGGAGTATATGTTAGTGTTAATAAGTGTGTTGAAGGTGAAAAAATCGATGTACATTTGCCTAGTAGAGATTGGGAGATATTAAGAGTAGCTCAATGGTTGGGGGTTTAGTACAAAGTTGGCAGTGGACTTGAACACAGAATGCTGCTCCCTCACTCCTTCTCACCCGTTTTATATACGTCAATATTCAGTCATTTCTTATCTGCTATGATGAACGTTGTTTGAAAGCATCAATTTATGATTGAAAAACACAAAAAGAAAAGAAATACTTGAACATTTCTGCTTGATACGCCTTCAAAGCAAAGAAGAAGAAACAAAAGGGCAAAGACGTGAAGGAGTTTACTAAACCTTTGAAGGGACGCCTACTCAATTATTTATTTCTATAGGTACTGAGTAATTTTCAGTCTTTTACCTTTTTTAAGTTCTTTATTATCTTAATATTTTGGATTTGCTTTAGTTTCTATTTCTATATTTTCTCTTTGTATATTGTTGTGGTTACTATTCTAAAAAGGTGTGCTTTGAACAACTATTGCTCCAATTATCCCCTGAGCATATGAAAGTTTATAAGAAGTTAAGAATCATCAGTCAAAAATCGTGACTGTCAAAAAGTGTGTTAATTTTAAATGGACACGTTTGAAAGACTATCTGGTAACCATATATATATATATATATATATCCACTTAAAATTCGAAAAAACGATTCAAACTGGACGCAAATCAGTTCACAAACGAAGAAAAGCAACACACAGAGAAAGAGACACACTTACAAACTCAAATTTTCGGATGATCCGTCTTCAGGAGAAAAGAGAGAATGGGCGACCAAGCACGTGATATATATATATATACATATATATATAAACTCAAAAATTGTTATTGACCTCTTCTATTCTATTCAATGTTTTGTTATTGAGGGCTAGGTCAAATAAAAGAAAATAAACTCCTTTCTAGGCCGACGTTTCTTATGTAACTTAAATAACCATTAGCACACTTTCCAAGGTAAAACTAATTTCCTTTTGTCTGATACTTTTAAATAGATGTGTACTCAACAACTCTGATTAAAAAATAACCTTTTGTATGTATCTGTTGGTCTTAAAAAAAATGTGTGTTAGTTCTCTATGTGAGTTGTAGATTGTTTTGATAAATGTATTATAGTCTTACTCTAATTTTAGCCCTGAAGATGATGTACAAATACATCAAACGTCGGCCTATAAAGAAGTTTATTTTCTTTTATTTGACCTAGCCCTCAATAACAAAACATTGAATATATTATATATATATTCAAGAACATAAGAGCTCTTCGCTCTTCGCACCTCCTGATGACGACGATTGTCGAAATATCGATGTGAGTTATGTCTGTGTCTTTCTGTGTGTTTCCTTCGTTTTTTATTTTATTGTAAAAAAGTCCGCTGGACCGTTTCTTTTAATTGTGGTATATTTATATATATATTATATATATATATATATAAAAAAACTATAATTGGCAGAGTTTTCATTTAAACATATTTAGTCAGGGAACTGGAAAAGACGAGTACTAAAGTCGTGAATGCGGAGCTGCCGTTTATTTCAATCAAATTATATATATATTTATATTGTAACAACAAGACTACAGATGTTAAAATCCACATACTATTTTTCTTTGTAAAATAATTTGTAATGTAATAATTAGTTTTTCTGTTTCAAAATTTATACTTCTGCCTATGAAAAAGGTTTTAAATAAAGACCGAAACGTTGGAAATGAGAGTTTAATTTGAACCTGAAGAACTGACCGAGTCCCAATAAACTTTAGTTTTGTTTCTATTCCACGGTCGATACTTTTATCAATATATATATATTGATTATATGATAGTCAGTCTATAAATATATATATATATATATATATATAAAAGACTGACGAAGAGATCTCTGTCCTTCGACGTCCTCTCTCCTGATGACGAACAACAGTTCGAAATATTGAATTTGGTTAGTGTAAATTTTATCTTTTTTCTGTACCATGTTTTGCGCAATTTAAAGATATATATATATACATTATATATACATTACATATATTTACATATACTCTACATAAACACACACACACACACACACACACACACACACACACACACACACACATATATATATATATATAATATATGAATTTAAAAACTTAATGAATGTCTGATTTCACTTGATTTAACTTCGTCGAATATTTTTTCAAATTTCTAAATCTTTTCTTCATTTCTGGGTTCGACTTAAAATTAAATCACCATATTTGTTTAAACAAATCAAGTTAAATCAACTGAAATCAGTCATAAAGTTTTTAAATGCATGTATTCAAGAAGGACTGCTTCCAACTTTTACTAATATATATATATATATATATATATATATTATATATATATAAAGATTTCACATAAACACGTGAAATAACAATCAATGATCAAACCACAATAAGAAATGGGAAAACAAGGCTAAGATCTTTCAACCGTAACAAGCGGTCTTCGTAGAGGCAAAAACCCAACTGAAACACTAGATGCAGAAAACATCTGGTGAGGGTTTGAGAAGAGTGGGAGGGAAGAGAAGAGTGGTATTTTAAAAGAGTGAAAGCGCAGGAAAGGACTAATGTCCAGAAAGGGATGTTTGGGAACAAAGGAGTACAGTACGAAAGAGTAAAAAACTATCCGCTAGCTATCAACCCTCTTAGAAGAGGCTATTGCCCTCGTAACGAAAGTATCATTTTGAAGAGACCGTTACTAATGTTTATAATATTTGATCTATTAAATTTAATTAAAGACGATTCAATAATATTTCTTAACAACATTGTTTTTTATAGGTAATAAATTTATATTATACATACATATATACATAGGTAAATATATATATATATATATATATTCTGTCTACTTCTACTTCTACTTCTTCCATCTTTAATCACCCCCCTTCTATTTCCTACCGTAAACCTGCCAATCTAAAAAGCATTTTCTCTCATATTTCCTCTCAGCCTTCCAATCCTGTTCCTGGAATGAAACAATGTGGACGCCGTGGCTGTCAAACTTGCCTGATTGTAAATCCTAATCCTTCCTTCGATTCCCCTCTCCACCATAGTTCCTACCCGGTTCAGGTCAATTCCTCCTGTACCTCGAGCAACTGTGTTTACCGACTGGATTGCACTCAGTGTGACTCCTTTTACGTTGGCTTAACTTCTAATAAGTTGAGCCTTCTAGAATGGTCATAGGGCTTCAGTCGTAACGCAGTAACTATCCTGTAGCATCCATGCGAACTCGCATGGACTCAGTTTCAATGACTGTTTCAGGATTCAGATCCTGAAACAGATCCCCGAATCCAACAATAAAGTTACCCTAAGAGCTTCGAGGAGGCATACATATGCTTACTTGATGCTCGCTCTTCCCCCGGACTCAACCTCAACCGATAATTTATTTATGATTTATTTTTTATTTATTATTTTTTATTTATTTATTTATTATTATTTTTTATTTATTTATTTATTATTTTTTATTTTACTTTTTATTTATTATTTTTATTAATTTTAATTTGATTTATCTACTTTTTTATAATTTTTTATAGTTATAATTTTTACTCGTTCCTTTTACGTCTTAATTTGGCTCTTCTTTCCTTCCCCCTTCCCCCGCTTGGTGGTAAGTGGTGGGGTACTGGCTGCGGTTTCCGAGTTCAGTACCGCCCTGTCTTCCTGCGGGACTCTTCGCTCTTCGCACCTCCTGATGACGACGATTGTCGAAATATCGATGTGAGTTATGTCTGTGTCTTTCTGTGTGTTTCCTTCGTTTTTTATTTTATTGTAAAAAAGTCCGCTGGACCGTTTCTTTTAATTGTGGTATATATATATATATATTAAATATAATATATATTACTATAAGTTGGCAGCAGATTTTCATTTAAACATATTTAGTCAGGGAACTGGAAAAGACGAGTACTAAAGTCGTGAATGCGGAGCTGCCGTTTATTTCAATCAAATTATATATATATTTATATTGTAACAACAAGACTACAGATGTTAAAATCCACATACTATTTTTCTTTGTAAAATAATTTGTAATGTAATAATTAGTTTTTCTGTTTCAAAATTTATACTTCTGCTATGAAAAAGGTTTTAAATAAAGACCGAAACGTTGGAAATGAGAGTTTAATTTGAACCTGAAGAACTGACCGAGTCCCAATAAACTTTAGTTTTGTTTCTATTCCACGGTCGATACTTTTATCAATATATATATATTGATATATATTGATAGTCAGTCTATATATATATATATATATATATATATATATATATAGACTGACGAAGAGATCTCTGTCCTTCGACGTCCTCTCTCCTGATGACGAACAACAGTTCGAAATATTGAATTTGGTTAGTGTAAATTTTATCTTTTTTCTGTACCATGTTTTGCGCAATTTAAAGATATATATATATACATTATATATACATTACATATATTTACATATACTCTACATAACACACACACACACACACACACACACACACACACATATATATATATATATATATATATATATATATATATTTATATATATTGGTATAAATAGGCAGTAGATCCTCTTTTAAACAAGTATCATTAAAATTAACCGCAGTCTCGGCATTCACGATCTTAAGACTGAGAGATTCGATCCTACGAACTAACCTCCTGCTAACAGGGTTCAACTGGAAAAGGAGTTGGCCAAGTGACATGTTAAATTAAAATCGATGACTCATGCTTAGTCACTGCTATAAATAGATTAAAAGGATAGTACAGGTTAATATAAAGAAAAGGTCAAAGGTCAATAATGAACAAGAAACAAGCGGTTAGAAAAAAGAGTTGAAAGGTCAACGGTATAACTGGACTAATGAGAATAAATAGATTAAGAAAATTAAATATAATAATAATAATAATAATAATAATGTTAATAATAATATAATAAATTAATATAATAAAAGATATATAAATAAAAGATAAATAAAAGAGTTGAAAGAGAGTAAGAATTAAAAGGGAAGGTATAGTTAGTTAAAAATTAAAGAAAATATATGTATAATATAATAATACACTAAGAACTCATATTCGATCTGTTTATATATAGAGGGGTTTAAAAGGAGAAAGAATGAAGAAGAGAAATGTGGCGAGTAAATGTTAATCAATTATATATAATAAATTTATGGTATAAAAAATAATGTTTAAAAAAAAGTATAATATATAAACATGTAAAAGTAGAGGTAATTAAGAGGTTGCGATTGAAATTATTGAAAATTAAAATGAGTGGAAGGAATAGGGCATTAAGAAGGTTTGGATAAGTCAATAGAAAAATGAGAATAGATATGTGCAAGTGAATAAGGAAATCAATTGTATAAAAAGATATTGGACGGAATACTGCACTTGTTGTAACTGTGTTTATTGAGTAGACTGAACTCAGTTTTGTGCTTATGTTGTTGACTTATGCTTAGCCTACGGATCGTTACATACTAACCGTAGACTGGGACAGCCAAACCAGATACATATCCATTTCCACATTGATTCTTGATTTTAACGACTAGTCTTATGTTCAAATGTTCAAACATATCTATAACGTAAGCAACATTACCTTAGAAGTTTCTGAGAAGACTCGTATTATTCTCTTTGGAGACGAGACTGTTTTGAAACTCAACCTATATTATTATTAAGCGTTTACTCTTGCTCCAGTTTTTTTTTTGAATGTTTCATATAATTTTTTATTTCATTCTTTTATTTTTTTTATTTATTTAATTTACTTCCTTTTGCACTCTTCTTTTGATGTTTTGTG
This sequence comes from Hermatobates lingyangjiaoensis, assembly GCA_026182355.1. Classification (NCBI taxonomy): domain Eukaryota; kingdom Metazoa; phylum Arthropoda; class Insecta; order Hemiptera; family Hermatobatidae; genus Hermatobates; species Hermatobates lingyangjiaoensis. The sequence continues at coordinate 15,670 of JAPFBL010000487.1, read as the reverse complement.
TTTTTCTTTTAAATTATAGTTCAGGCGTTGTAAGTGAAGTAGGGGTATGCCTTTCAAACTACATAGATGTTTCCCTGTTGGTGACGAAATTTTAAAATTTTGGAGTAAGTCTTTATCAGTGTTTCCTATATGATTAATTTATTTTCAACTATTTACGTATATAAATTCTTGTTACCTTGAGTTGAGTGACTGTCGAATTTAGACTAATTATATTTTTCTTTAACTTACTCTCAAATCTTGGATAAATGTATCAATTGTTTGAGTGATTTACAAAGCACTTTTAATAAAACATTACCCTACGTGTATAGACTGAAGAATAAAATAGCAAAAATTCGATCGAAATCGGCCCACTAATATTAAAAATATATTGCTTTCAACAAAATTTGCCTTAATATAAATTATTGTCAATAATTTATTGAAGGAAAGTTAGGAAGGTTTATGAAAGAAAAAGATTTATTAGAAACATATTTTCTATATTACTTAAGTTATTGGAAGATGGGCGTGGCATAGTTGATAGGGGGTTATCTGGCGAATACATAAATTAAGGTACGATGAGTTATAGAAAGAGTTGAGTCATTGACTTCCAATCCTCTCTCTTGTAGGCCTCATATCACTCTCTGTTTTTATCATAATTACATCAATGTATAATTCTTCCGTTTATATATGTATATATATATATATTTGGGAAACAGTCCTTCGTTAATACATGTGAGATTAAATGTTAGATTAAATTAATACAAAAAAAGACCATGGTAGATTAAGTATTATTGAGGCCCTCAGTATATTGGAAATGAGGCCCAGTATAACAATGAAACATTAAATTTTGCAAACCTATTGAAGCTGCACATGGAACAGGGAATTTAACAAGGACAGAAGAACTTGAAAACTAACCTGCTGACATATAACAGAAATCTCAACCAGCCAGTTTAGATGTTTACTTTGTATTTAGTATTTTGTTTAAGTAATTTGAGTGTTATATTTAAGTATTCAAAAATGTTCAATAGTTTTCAAAGATTTTGTAGAGATGTGCTAAAAAAAATCACCCTGGTGATGGTCAAAGAAGACTGAAACGTCGGAAAGAATAAATATGTGGACAACAAATCATACATTATTTCGTATATTCGTACGAAACGAAATACGTTATTTTGTACATTTAACTATAATAATATATATATATATATATAATATATAACTATAGTGAATATAACTATATTATTGATATAATGTTTAGTGATTTTAATATTGATTGTGTACCCTGTATATGTGTAAATGAAGAAGTATTCATCTGTTTAATTATTCGCTAATCAAAACTTCATCTAATTATAGAGTCTAGCTATTGTTCATTAATTTCTCATAAAGTTCTTTATGAGTGCACTTTCCACAATATTTCTTCTTCTTTCCGAAGACACAATATAATTCATTTGCTTCATTCCAGTTAATCACATGATTACTGTTTCTTAAGTGCATGAACAAGGCACTATTTTTGTTTCCTCTTCTTATGGAATATTTGTGTTGTTTTATCCTTGTAAGAAGACCTTTGCTCGTTTGTCCAATTGTAAGACATTTCACAGTCAGTACACGGTATTCTGCATACACAACAGTCCTTTCTTTTTGGCTTATTATTGACAAGTCTTTTAAACAAGTTACCATCATTACTGAACGCAACAGAAACGGACAACCTTTTCATAAATGAAGGCTTATCTATTAAACAAGGACTGTATGGAATGACTAACAAATTCCTTCTTGTGAACTGTTCTCCATTGTTTAGTATCATGGATTGTTTCACCTTTTTTATTATATTGTCAATTAACCTTTTTGGATACATTAAACTGCAATTTTGTAAATATTTTTGATTTCTTCGTCTAAAAATTTCTCACTGCAAATTTTGAAAGCTCTTAAGAACATGCTACTAAAAACTGATTTTTTAGTTTTAAGTGGATGAGCGGAGAAGAAATGAATATAAGATGATACATTTGTTGACTTCCTATTAATACTGTACTTTAATTTATTACCATTCTTATGTAAAAGTACATCCAAGAAAGGAAGTTTATTATTGTTTTCATGTTCTATTGTAAATTTTATGGATGGTACAACCGTATTGAGAGTGTCCAAAAAGGTGTTAACATTTTCATTTTCAGGCCAAATACATAAAATATCATCTACATACCTAAACCATTTAGCATTAGTAGGCAGTATTGTAGGTAGATAGGTGATCTCAAAATATTCCATATAGATATTCTAATGTAGTGCAATCTTACTGGGGTGAGACAATTTACCCATAGCCAATCAAACTTCTTGTTTATAAAATTTCCCTTCAAACTTTTAAAACAGCCATCCAATACACATACGAATCAACTAGATTAATACTGGGATAGAAAAACTGGTAAGTTTTGAACATGCTTGCCTAGTTCCGTCTATTAGGAAATACAACACATCTTACAGGGACAATCGTAAAGATTGATTTGACATCAAAGCTCACTAATTTACTATTTTGAAAAATGTGTTATACGTTTTTGGTCTAAAAGTTTTAGTATTAGCAATACCATGCATGAATGGCAATTGAAGGTATAACGGAGGCATTTTAACTTCCCTATCGTCAAACCATTTCCTTTCTTAACTTCCTGCATTAACAGCCACACCTATTCCTATACTGCTAAGATCTCCTGTCAGACTACCCAAACTGAATTATCGTGTAGACTGGGATCAATGCAGTTGAATTGTTGCCTACACGATCCGCTTTTAGGAAATTCAACACATCTTCAACAGGGACATTCGTAAAGAGAGATTTGACATCAAAGCTCACTAATTTACTATTTTGATAAGAATGTTTTTATACGTTTTTGGTCTAGGTTTTTAGTGTTATCAATACTATGCATGAATGGCAATGGGAAGGTATAACGGAGGCAGTTTAACTTCCCTATCGTCAAACCTCTTCCTTTCTTAACTTCCTGCATTAACAGCCACACCTATCCTATCCTTCCTAAGATCTCCTGTCAGACTTCCGTAACTGCGTTTATCGTGTAGACTGCAATCAATGCAGTTGATTTGGCCTACACGAAATCCGAGCTTGTGTTTGAATATTCACAGGCCTTTCGTCTTGCCATTTCATTCATGCAAATTCTTTTTTTTTTATTTCTTTTTTAAACTCATATGACTGAGTTTTAAGTGACCTGTTTCTTAAGCGAATATCAGATTATAACTGTTTAGTCACTTTGAGAACTTCAGAGGTAACACATATTTGTCTTCACTGAAGCAGATTTGCCACTCGACTCAGGTTCACACGTTACTTGTTTGTAAACATTCTTTTTGTTTCCTATTTATAATTTTAACAAGTTTTCTTTTTTTATTTTAATAATAATTTAACTATGTTGTTATATATTCGTTTCTTCCTTATTTATGTATATATATATTTAAACATTTTTTTTATTCATCTTTGGTTTTTACTTTTTCCTTATATCTAGATATACAGTAGGTATATATCCTTCTTCTATTTCTAATACTTTTTCTGTTTTTGTTGTAGCCATCCTGCACTTATCTGCGAAGCTGTCCAGTTGGCTTTCGTCTTCTTGCCGCTTAACTTCCTTTCCTGAGGACGACCGTTAAAGAGGTCGAAATATTGAATGTAAGTCCTAGTATCTGTTTTTCATACTTTGTTTCTCAAAGTTTTAAAGTATATATATATATATATATAAAGTGTATTATTCAATCGGGATATCGGGAATTGGTCAATTGTGAAGGTTCAAAATCAAACTCTGAACACCGAATTATCGGTTCTTCAGTTTCAATAATCAAAACATTGACATTGTAAGTTTGATTTTGAATTAAAAAAAAAAAAAGATTGAATTAAGTATATAATTTGTTTATATATTATATATATATATATATATATATATATATATATTATATATATACAAATAATAATATATGACCGTTGGAATAGAAACAATAACTGTAATCGGATTCTGTATATATATATCAGGATAAATCAAATCTCAATGCCGACGTATATCAAACCGTTGGATAGAATAGAGAAAATTGAATCGATAATTATACATATATATATATATATATATATATACGTGTGTGTGTAAAATATAATGATCATATATAATGATGTATACATTATAATAGATAATGACTATAGTACTGGTAAGTCGGAAATAAATAAGAAGAGTTGTAGGTTGTGATGTGTGAAGTGGGGTGTAAGAGGAGGTAGTGGGGCGGCGGTGGGGGCGGTCAGATGCCGGTCGGGCCCCGACATGAGCGCTTCAACCCCCAGCCACCCCTAGCAATGAGTATCCTACTTGCCGTGCTACTCTGCGCTGCCGGAGCAACCCCGCCTCCCTTCCCAAGTCAGTACCTGCCTAACTTAACCCCACAAACTATCTCCTTACCCCACAAACAATTACTTGTTTCCATGGCACACCTTTTAAATGAATTATCAATACAGCCTAAATTTTGAAATTAAAAATATCCGATATATATACCTAAACATCAATAATTCAGTCTATTTGTTTACTTAGCGGTATGCAAAAAAATAAAAATTGGGTTAATATTTAGAAGCATATATTTGTAGTTTTTGATTTCGCTCATCTATTAACACTCCTTTATGTATATATATATATATAAAATATATATATATATATATATATATATATATATATATATATATAGCTGATACCTGTTTCTTAACAAGTTTCTCAATTTTTCTAAATAACACTCTCGTTATTTCGTCTACAATGTAGTAGTTATTTTGAAAAATTGAGAAACTTGTTAAGAAAAAGGTATCAGCTAAATTTGGTGTCATTTTCAATAATGTGTGTGTCAAAGAAGGACTGCTACCAAAATTTACGAATATATATATATATTATATATTGTGTTGTATATAATTGTGTTATATATATATATAAAGTAACAATTTAAAGAACATTATAACAGATAAATATGCAAAATTGTGATCATATGAATGTATTAAACTAGTTAGTTATGTAGCAAATATTGACCAAATGGTACTACACGACAAATATGAATCCATTTTTTTACCATTAATCAGAATACTTTTACAAGTTATAAATTTGTGTTATATTTTTCATTTTTTTGTTTCTATATATAAGAAAATACATCTTTTAAATATCTAATATAAAACACATCAATTTAGCTACAAATTTTTTGATATATTTTCTTTTTTTTTTATATATAAAATTTACACTTCTGATTTTCTCAAGATTGGTTATTGTTGTTAATGTTTTAAATAATATGCTGAAACAAAACAAAAGAAATATATCATTGAACATTTATTTTTTTTTAAAGATTATCACTAATTAATCAATTGTACGAGCTAGAAGAAATGTATGTTAATTATATTTTAAACACAATTTGTTTAATATAGAATAAACTAAATTAAGTTGTATGGTTTAATAATTTAATTTCGAATGCATGAAGGAAAGGTTAAGTAGAGTGGTTGTAGAGGTGGTTAGAGGTGGTTAGGTATAACATTCAATGATTTTTATTGCTATTTATTATTATTCTAAAAAATAAAGAATTATGGTATACAGTTAATATAAGGATATAGTGTGTTTTAAATAATACTCAAACTTATTTTAAACCTAGATTCATATTTCCATCCCATGTATTTTATATAATCTGACTAATCTGGTAGTCACACTTTTTGGATCAAATACATTTACTCCAAGATATTTGGACAGGTTCACAAAAGTAACTTCTTTGTTGCTTGTAATACATAATTGTAATACACGTTTTATTACAGTATACAATTAAACTTTCATAAATTTAGGTAATTGTAAATGATTTTGGGGTCTATTACACAAATGTAGAATTGTTTTTGTTTTGCTGTTATAAGCAATACATCTTTTACCAACAACATTAATATTAATTTTAAATGGATTTGCTTAAACCACTTTTGAATAATAATGAATTATTTATATTTGGTATACTAGTATATATATATATATATATATATATATATATATATATATATATATATTATATTTATATATAATAATATAAGTAAATATATATATATATAATATAAATATTGATAAAAGTATCGACCGTGGAATAGAAACAAAACTATAGTTTATCGGGACTCGGTCAGTTCTTCAGGTTCAAATTAAACTCTCATTGCCATTTGTTATATATATATTTTGGTTATATATATATATATACTATATTTAGTATATAGAATACTATATTTGGTATATAGTATTCACGTCTGAAGAAAATAAACCTAATTATAGTGTTTCCTGTAATTTTTGGCTTATATTGTACATTTGTAATACAAATATATATAATTAGACAGTATGATCTGAAGACATTATTACGTACACTAAACACTTATACACTTTTAAAATTACTGTAGGCAAAATCAGTTCAAAGAACATTGGGATTCCCACACTAGACTGACGCCTTATCATGGATATTTGATTAATGATTTTGGACGTGCTCTTCTTTTCAGTCTTAACGCCGTCCTCTTTCACCTTCTCTGACTCATTCAATTATTATCGAACTGGCCTTATTTTAATTTGCCTCTCATTAAAAAGGGTTTGTTTTATTGAAATAAATTTACTTTCTATACATTCGTAGTTTTCTAAATGACACTGGTTGTTCTGAAATACCTTAACTCATTACTTTCAACGTTCAAACATCAGTTTTTCTCTTTCTTGTTCCATTTTTTTCTTCAAATTATGCTATAACTATTCTTTTCCTTTATTAGCATTTTGAAACAAAATTGTACACGTTTTATGATAACAAACTACTATTAAGAAAACAACGCTAAGTTAAACTTTCATAATTAATGCGCGTCGATTCCTGGGATTAGTTTAAAATGTATTTAGTATCAATAATGAAACAATATTTATGTGGAATATTGTGCACATACTATTTAGTCGTTTTTACTGTATTTTGTCGAGGTTAATGCTGTTTTCTTTATTTTGTTTCACTGTTTGTATGTCATTTTTAAGTATCATACTTCAATATAGCTGGCCTTTTAGGCTATAAATAAAAATTTGAGAATATACGGTTATGTATGCCAATGAAAACGTTATTGTACATATCTTTTCAGTTGGGTAGTAATCATTGCCATCTGATGCTTTTATGATAAAATTCGCAATTTTGCTAATTTTAGGGTTAGGTAAAAAGTTAATTAAGGACAACTATTGCACTGGATGAGAGTTAAATTAAGTACTGATTACGATCTTGGCATTATCGTGTGTGCGGCTTGATTATGCACACTTATTAATTATTCCCTTCTATCCCCTGCTCCCCAGTTCTACTTATAAAGTTGTATTATAATTACAACTTCATAAGTCTAATTGAAACTACATGCCTAAAGCTTTAATAGCTCTGTAAATCTTATTATACTTATAATTATTATAGCCTTTTGAGCCTTACTGGAATTATAAACATTAATTTATATAGTATCATGAAACTTTAACAACAACAAAGTCCATATAAGATTATAGAATTAACATTTAATAAACATTATTGTATTTGGCGACTAAGTTATTCATATTCCTAGGAACATTATTGTAATTGATAGACAGCCGCTCAGGCGGTCGTAGGTGATATATACGTGAAATACTTCAAAACCGTTTTATAATTGTAAGTTTTTTGCTCGAAAGATTTATTGTATTTATAATGCTACAGCACTGTGAGCCTTATAAGACTTCTTCTCGCTATCCGAGATGTGCAGGGTTATGTAACATATAATGTTGACCGATGTACATATAATGCAACAGTTGCTAGGGTCTGAAAGCTTTTGTTGTTTAAGTTATTCACACTTTTTTTTACTTTGAAGTGTTGAAGATAAGTCGTGTTATGACAAGCCTGATGAAGAGCACTCCAAGAGGATTTGTTCTCGTGTTCTATCATCAGTTTTACTTTTTGCTATGAAGATGATGCATAGTTGTGTTCCATCCTTTGTTTCAAAACGCAGGCAGAGGGACTCATTTAGTTTGCTATGATGAACATGTTCTAGAGCACTCTAGGAGGATGTGTGTCGTTTTTAATCATCTGTTTCACAGCGCAGACATAGAGAAGTCATAGTACTTTGCTTGCTGTTTGATGAACATCGTTTTGGGCACTCTAGGAAGATGTGTTCTCATGTTTCATCATCTGTTTTGCTCTCTATGATGAACATGACGCAGGGCATTCCAGGAAGATGTGATTTGAAGGATTTTCATCTGATTTGCTTGACACTATGCGCATTGCATAGGGTACTCCAAGAGGAGGCGTTCTTGTGTTCCATTAACTGTTCCGCAATATGATGAACCTCGTGTTGGCACTCAGGAGGACCTTGTATTCATCAACTTTCCAACCGTAGACAGAAAAAAAGTCGCTTAGTTTGCCTAAATACCTAGGTTTATCCTCTAATGCAGTTGTGATAGTGTCTAAAGATTTTTGAGGTCATCTCAAACATGCACATTTACAATTCTACTAAATGAAATATGGGATTGTAGGCTGTAAAATTGCTGAGTTCAAAATATATATATAAAAAAATTAATAAAAAAAAAAAAAGGGATATCTTTTTAAAAATAGACTAATATTTCTTCCTACTTTTAGTACGGAATGAAGCTAAATCCTCCTTTTCATTTGTCAGGCAACACTCTTGTTATTATAACAATGTTGTCATGTCGGTCTTCAAAATACATGGACCTTCCTCTTAGATGAACTTTCATACCTACCATACCATTCTTTTCGATATCATTTATTTATTACCACCCCCTTCAAACCTTTATTGACCTCTACCCATTTTCTGCAATGGGTTAGAGAAACCCTTTCTTCTGAAATACCGTACTTTCTTCTGAAGTACCGTATATCTATATGGAAATTCGCTTCTAACATTGCCTGTATTTACTGGATTAATGGGCTTATATTACAATTCCCTACTAAATTTACCAGACCCTACATCTGGTACAAAATGTTTAGAAAGGAAAAAACTTCCTCCGTGTTATTGCTAAAAGTTAACTTCAGGTTTTCCTTGAAGAAATTAATTTTCCTTTTTTTCCCAAGATCCTTTTTTTTTTTTTTTTTCCAAAAGAAAAAGGTTCCAAAATTTTCAATTTTTTAATTTAAAATTTAAAATTAAAAATTAAATTCTTACATTGTTGGTTTTTTTATTTTAAGATTAAAAAAATTAAGACGTAAGTTTTTTTAATTTCCAGAGACATTAAACTGTATTTGCCATTTCGATCGATTTTAGAACAAGAATAATAAAATATGAAAATGTCCCCGTTTAAATTTCGGTAACTCAACAAATTAAAAGATAGTGTCTGGCCTTTCGTTTCCTCGTCGAAAATAATAAACTTTAAATATGTTCCTGATATAATGAAATATTTTACGGATATAGCGTTTCAATGATCTATTTAGTAAAGAGGATCTGTAGCAAAGTCACCCACTTGTTGAGCTATTCAGCCATAGGGTAAATTGAAAGCAGCTTCCTTTTTACGGAACATTAAATAATAATGGAGCTTCCTCAATAGATATCAAAAGATGACTAAAAGTTGTTTTGTCAATCTTTTATGGCTGGACTTTTTCTAAAATAGGGTCTATTTTCTCATCTAAAATAGTTGTCTATTTACAAGGAGTTGAAGGTAGTAGGTTCAAGTGGATCTTATGTTAATTTTCCCTTCACACCAACATATCATCAATCTCCTCCTCCTCCCCCCCCCCCTCCCCTCCTCCTCCCCCCCCCCTCCCCTCCCCCCCTCCCCCCCTCCCCCCCCCTCCCCTCTTCCCCCCTCCTTTCCTTTATTTTTTTTCCTTTCTCCTCCCCTATCTCCCCTTTTTCCTTCCCCCCCTTTTCCCCTTCCTATGGAATATGTCTCTATTGCTCACTAAGAACAATTTATCTTGTTTAGTTGAACCCTCTGTTACTAAGTGAATCCTAATTAATTTACATGTGGTTATCCACTCTACAACCATATGGGTCCCTCCATAATACCATCTTGAAAAGGGTTTTTTTGTCATAAAAAAATGAAAAATTAACAACTTTATATTTCTACAGCTTTAAACTCATTAGGAAAAATAATGAACTAGATACATCATTATGACACCCAACGAAGACCCCATGTTCGATTAGAAAGCTGTCTTCCTCCCCGTCCTTTCCCCTATTTTTTGGTAACCAGATCATTCCCACCAAACCAGTAAAATTTGGTTTTTTTTTTAGATCCAGATTAAATTAATAAATATGATAAACCAAGCTTGGAATTTAGTTTAAAAGTTTGTTTTTTTTAAATAAAGTTTTAATTAGTTACATTCAATAAAAATTGTTTTTCTATACTTATATTTATTTAATAAAAAAAACTTGTTTCAGACGTTAAAATGTTCCCTCTTAAGCCGGGTTCTTCGGTACCCGAAAGTTGGTTTACCGAATTTTAATTTAATGGAATTTTGATAGTTCATCAAATTACCCAATGTGTTCAATCATACTTCCAAATTATACAGGTTTGGAAGGAAATGGAAGGTCCCACTAAAACTAAGAAGTCAGGAGAAAAGAAATATAAAAAAAAATTAAATCAATATGACACCAGGAAAATAAGTTGATGGGAAAAAGACTATCCTTTAAGTCACTTTAGAGTACATTAGAGTTTTTTCCTACGAACCTGCTAATCTTAATCTTTTTTCCATCTTTTTAAGTAAAAAATTTTTATTTAATTGGACGCCGTGGAGGTTTAGCCTACTAATTGTTTTTTTCCTTTATATAAACGCATATATCTTCACAGATTTTTCTGGTAATTTTACCGTTTATTCAAGTGGATTTTTTTTTATGGGGTTTGGCTTACCTTCCTTCCTTGTATATGGTTTCAATATTTTAAGATTTTCCGTGTACATCCTGACAAATAGAAATTGAAAGTTACTTAACTTCAGAAGAAGCCTTATTATTTCTGGGCGGTAATCTCCGGGTTAACCCAATTTTGATTTTTTTTTTTTTTTTTTTTTTAAAGTTTTTCCTTTTAATTTTATTTGTTAAGTTTTATTTTTTTTAATTTTTATTTGGCTTTTATTCCTTTATCTTCCCTGTTACCTTTCCCCGAAAGGGCAATGTTTGAGGGGTTGAAGCCAAAGCGTGTTTAACCTTTACGATTCCTTTTTTCCCAAACAACTCGAAAATTAGTTTTCTGGTTTCCTTTATTTTTTTTTTTTAAATTCAGTTTTTTATTAATTTTATTTGGTTTTGAAATTAAAGAAAAGAACCACGGAAAGAACACCTTCCCAAATTTTCGGTGATCCTTTAAGAAAAAGAATATTATATTATATATATATGTAATAAGGTATGTTTTCTTGACCACAATTTACTAATAAAAACTTTATCTTCTTTTTGAGTTTGGTCAGGTCCTTGACCCTCAAAGAAGAAGAAAAGTTTTATATATAAATTATTATAAATATTCCAATATATGAATTTAAAAATGTTATACTTAATGAGTTTCTTATTTCAGTTTTTAGAGATTTTGATTTAATTGAGGTAAATAAATCTGACATGTGATTCTCAGAAAGCATATAAGACGCACTTTTTGTATTATTTTGTCCTCTCAATAATTCCAAGGTAATGAGACTGTGGGGCTCTGATAGTGATTTATTATGATTAGATACATATTTATAATTGAAGTATTTTAATATAATATTACATAGGTCCCACAGAGTCTACAAAATTAATACATAGACAATAATCTGACCGGATAGACGGTGAAAACCCGCAAAGCATGCAAGTATCACTCATAAGCGAAGAATCGAATTCAGAATGAAAGATGGCAGAATATTGGTTCCTCACTGGCTCTTCAGTGTTGCCGCTCAAGATATTAAGATATTTTTAATAAGTTATTCAGAATAATACCGAAACAATATACAAAGGTAATGTGGCTTAAGAAAATTAATATGATTGCACGAGCAGACCATCGAGAAGGCAAAAATTTATTAAAATAGATATACCGTTCAGTTTGCTCTTGGCAAGGGGTGAGTGAAACCAGTCAAGTGAAGCAAATACAGTATGAGCTAACACAGTAAATTTATTCAAATATAATTAAAACTACTAGTTTCCTGAAAAGAATTATCTTCTTGAACCGTAAAACAAAACGTAATTCAAGGCATTATAAATTCTTGCAATAATGTTTATTACAAGAGTAATAACAAGTTAATGTTAAAAAGTTTTTTTTTTTAAAGAAACTTATAAATTTTATGTAAATTGTAAGCGCTTTGCTTGATGAATACGACATGTATGGTTGAAATATATGCCAATATTATTAGCTGTTTCAGGAACTAAAGTTTTAGCTTTTAAGTTTAAAATATGGATTTACTCAAATTTAATTGTGCTACTAAAGGCAGACCATCCTTAGAGATCTCACCTCAGCTTTCATATAAGTAGAATATTTGATAAGTCATACCAAATATAAGTCATTGACAATCAAATTATTGATTATAGAGATTATTTACAATTATTGATTAATTGTATTTTTGACTTGTCTCTAGCCCATTTTATATGGAAATTACCTCCAGTACAGTTAGTAAGAATAATCAAGGCTATCAGTAGAAAGGTCGTAAATGCAGAAGCTGCACATTTTAATTTCATTTGTTTACAAGAAGACCTGCTGCCCACTTATACTAATTATTGATTAACTATACATTTATTTTGTGGTTATTGTTTCCTCCATCACTATTCCTCTAGGCATTAATCTTTAGTCCTCATTTATTTAAACGTGACTCCTACCGATTCCTCAGCTTCATATAATGAATTCAAGAGTTGCCTCTTTGAGTAATGGTCTGGGAATGAAAGATAGATAAACTTTCAAAGGGCTCCAAACGTCATTGGTACATACTTAAAAGGATAACACGAAGATCAACATGTACATATTTTATTCTTTAGATATGTACAAATTAGTATTATATCTATTACTGCATTTATATTGTGTGTATGTACAGCTCATATTGTATCTCTTCAAACGAGTAGTTTGTTTACAATAATAAGAGTAGTTGACTGATTTTAGTTTTGTAATTTACAATATGAAAACAATTTCATTATTTTGAAATACTCGTATTCAGTAAATACTTATTTTACAATTTATATTAGAAATAGAGCAAACTGTCATACCTCGTAAGATGTTCTTGGTACGACGGTTTCCTCTATTTCCAATACAATCGTACTCAGTGTACGTAACAATATGCATGTATTTTTTTACGGGTGGATTTTTTAGTAAAACTAAAATTGATTTTCTTAACTAAGAAGAAAATAAATATTATATAAAACTCATTGTTACTCTATAAATATTCTTATTGAAACTTTACATTAATTACCAAATAAATATATTTTATAACTTTTAATTTATGAATCTACGAAGGCTAGAGTGGGTATTGAACCCCGGACATATCAGTTCAGAGGGGAACACGTTGCCACTGAGCTAAGCTGCCTCCCTTATTGTTTGGTAAATATATCAATAATGGATTCTGTAATGCTCAAATCCTGTAAATTTATTAAATTCTCATATTATAATCTCTTCACTTTACTTGCAGTAAATGAAAAACACTGCATAGTAAAAACAACTTTTTGGTTCAATAACAGTTCTTTTGGCGAGCATAACTAAATTTTTCATTACATATATGCAACGTCATTACTAAATATAAGAGGTATAATAATACTAAATCCATCTTTAGTTACACCATTGTTAGTAAAGCTTTATTTTAAGAGTTAAGCTTACTGGTTTAACAATGGAAAAAAGAAAAAAACAATGTCGTTATTTTTAAAATACCAATAATTGATCAAAATAACATAAACGAGGAAAAAAACAAGATAAAAGTTGAATAATTGGTGAGAAAACAACTTATCTTTGTAGATTTAAAAGACGCTTTTCCTGAATAAATGATATTTCGAAAATTAGTTTTAGTAAGCCAGAATAAATAACTGTATCTAAAGTAAAAAAAAAAAAGAAAAAGTTGAAAAATTGAACAACTGGCAGAACTTTTAATTATAACAAGTAGAGGGATAAAGAAAAACTATTATTTTATTTTCTCTGCTTTTCTGTTCAGCTGCTATCCCATTTAAAGTCAGAGTAAATGTTTTAACGGGGATGTATTTTACCACCGTTCCTTAATAACAGTTTCTATGACTATAATGATTATTTTTTAATCCTTTTTTAAAAAAATATAAAAACTACAACAAATTTTGTGCATATTCCATATATAAAATACGTTTTATGTATAAAAGATCTTGAATCATTTCGCTTCTTCTTTTTTGTGGATAGTACATTTTCGGTGAACAACCAAATCAATTGCAAGAACAAAGTTTTTATTTTATGCATTTTTATTATTATTAGCCTTGTGTGAATTTTATATGAAGCCAAACATGATGCAGTTTATTTCAGAGGGCAGTGTATTTACTGCGGTTGTTATTTTTGAAGTGGTCTTTGCCATCAGAACTGAGAGAAGTATTTAGACCGAGCAGATAGATATAACTTACCTGCACGTTTTACTAAGATTGCTATAGTCTTATGAAGCCTGATATCTGCTGTGTTGTCAATGCTAATCATGACTTTTAATAGAGTTGAAATAAAGCTATTAGGTGTCAAATCAATCTGGTAACACGGTGTGCTTGTACACCCTGTTTTTTTCATTATTGCTGACGATTGAACCAAACATTTGAGACTTTTCAGAAAGTCTGTTTCATTCAATCATTTAAGATACATTTAATTTAAGTTCATTGCATAAATAAAAAAAAATAATTTAGTTTGAGTTTCATTCATTCTTTACTCAAATCTATGGTTTTGAATCATTATGTTATGTATATAATGTTTCTACCTTTCTGGAAATAAATATAACTTACACAGTTCTTTACTATTTATTTTGTATTTTTGATTACTATAACTACAATTTTATGTATTTAAAAGTAATTATGGTTCAGAGTTTGTACTTTAACTGTTTGGTGCACTTTAACTGGTGTACTTTAACACCAATTGGTGCACTCCGTAACTATGTTTAACCTTTATTGCCATCTTTGGGATATTGTGAGGATTACTAAGAAGGAAAAAGTATGAGTAAGTCAGTTTGGATGAATTGAGAGTTTACTGTAAAAGAGTTTGTAGCTGTTTATTGCATAGTCGCGAATGAAAGGGACTTTAAGATCTCAGAAAATGACGATATTTGGAACGTAAAATAGGAGATGTGAGAGTTTTCTAAGTATTTTTTATTGAATGCTTCTATAGAACATATATTTGATATTTAGTAAAACCCCAAAGTTATTTATTCTTAAATTACATTTTTTCACAAATATTATAAAATATAAAGTAATAAAGACATTTGAATTTCCTACATGTTATGATTTTCTCTGACCATCTTGAAGTTAAATAAGACACTTGATTCAGCTATATTTGAAGCTATAAACTATATATTTAAAATACATTCATATTACATTTACTATCTGCATTTTTTTCTAAATACAAAAAATTACACAAAAACAGTTGTCTAGTCACTCGTTCTTCCCCTAAATATACAAGCTGCATAATGCAACCGGCACAAACCAGAAATGACTCAAAAGAATGATAAATCCGCAAATAACAGGCTTTTCATGGAATGAAATGTATTTTGTAGGTTGTTCAGGATATTAGATTTGGTTATCAAAAGGAAAAGAACAATATAGACAACTTATAGAGAGAGAAAGCGTGGACTC